>JAIPRL010008892.1:0-19080 GCA_025469235.1 Pemphigus obesinymphae | reverse complement strand
ATAAGAGTCGATTGGGGGGGGGGGGGAAATCAGTTTCAAAAATTGATAAAAATATAGGCAACAAAAAAAGTCAAACTTATGGTATGAATACATTATATAAAAACTTCTCATGACTTTTGGGAGGATAATTCCCCTCCCCCCGTAGATCTGATATACATTATGTATATATATATATATATATATATATATATATATAAATTATACATTATTTTGAACGGCCCTTAACTGTATAATAGTAGTACGCAATATACATATAATACATAATGACAAACAATGTTAAGGCGAGAAAAATAAATATATACATAACGCACTGAACCGCAGATAGCTTGCACACGGTTGTGACTATATGAAATGAAATGGGATTTCTCTCTCTCATATATTTATACTTAGTGTAGTGTTTAAAATAAGAATTATATACGTTATATTATATACCGTCCAGCTGCAGTGTATATATTGTACAGGCGATTGCGTTTTTTTTTTTTTTTTTTTTTTTTTTTTTTATAAATCCCACATGTAAGGCGCAATCACTTGGTTACAGTCGACTAATTAAGATACACTTAGTCCGACCCTAAATGGAATTGGGGAGAAACCGTATATAGGCACCTACTGGACATAACAAGTTCATCCAGTTCTGCACGGTGATTTCTGCAGTACGTATGATGTACACCACACCCTGTAAAACGTATACGTATATTTCTTCACGTCCCTCGGCCGGAACGGCGTCGGAGTATTTGACTCTTGAATTTATATTTATATCTGGTGCCTAAAGTATAATATATATAATAATTGATTTTCATTATCATTATTTATTATCAGTCCATGTAATATATAGGTATATGTATATATTATAATAATATCACGATTGCTATATAGAGCGTATTGTTTATATTATAAATAGTGGTCAGTACATAATACAGCTTATGTATTTATGTTTTATAGTGCACAATTATAAGAGAGTGAATGTGTACTAATATGTATTTGCTGTTAACAATAACTCCTTATAGTTGGTTATCATAACAAAAACAGTATTTCATCGAATCATGATAAGCACTTTGGCCGCTTATTTGAATCACGCCAATAGTATATATACCTACATATAAATAACTGCTGCACAATAACCCTTTTACTCCGTATATATATATATATATCTGATTGCAGCATATTTTATTATTTATTATTCTATATGTTAGAATTACATAACAACACTATATAATACTCGTATTTACCTTTGATGTAAATAATTTCAGCATGCTATACCTAATATTATTACATACGTCACTACTGATCATATATTGCTGTTTTAGTTTTAAAATTGACTATGAAAATATTTGCGGTTATTTTTTATGAATTAACCGGGATATAAGGGATAAGAATTAGAAAAAATTCGGTTATTAATTATACATATATATTTATATATATTTTTTACAACATACTAAATAATATATTATATTATCGTGTCATTTAATATTTGAGTAATTTGGAAAACTATAGATTAGCATTTGTCGTACTCATATGCAAGTTTACATTTGACTACCATATTACACATTCATTTCCACGCTATATCTCAAGATAGTTTAATAAAAATAATGTTAAATTTATCACCAAAAGATATATAATTTAAATGTTTAAGATTTATTGTCGGTGCCAAATTACAAATTAATATCAATGCGATATTCTTAAGCGATTGTATTATAAACATAATATTAGATTTACTAATGAAATATATTAGGAAGGTATTTAAATAATTGTAATATTGAAAATCACATTCGGTCGATATTGTTATTATCATTTGTGTAGCTGTATTATATATGTCTGATGAAAATACAAATAAAAATGTCACAAGTGGTTATGGCCATTTTAGTATCATTAGACTTATTATGGATTGGGGCGTACGTATCTATCGTAAACTGGAAATAAATCCTGTTTACTGGAATCGTGCAAACATCATCACCCTAACATAATATTTTATGCGCGTAATATTTCTGTATAAAAGCGTCCATGTCACCGTAGTCCGCTTCATATTCAGTCGTCAACCGTCAAAGTCATTAGACATTATATTATACTGATCTATTAGTGCAGTTTAGTTTTTGTTCGGAGTCAGTGCAAACAAAAATAATCATGTTCACCAAAGTAAGTGCGTTTTTTAAATTTATTCTTTAATAACAACAAAAGGCAAAATTACTGTGTATTTAACATAATATTTTTATGATAAATGTATAAATTGTATGTTAATGTATAACTTTAATTGTACTTCTGAATTGAAAAAATTCCAGAATTGTTTAACTGTAATGATTGTAGATAAATTTGTGACATTAATAGTATAATAGTAATTAATGTAGTTTCAAAGTTTCAAAACGATCAATTTTATTTCTTTATTAACATCTGTATACTTTTTCTAGCAAGTATTGTTATTTTCAATTAAAAGTTAAAGTATTGGAAGTTTTATTAATTGTTTCTATACTCCCCGCCATAAGAACATGCAAGAAATGTCGTTGAAAGTGTTTAGTTTTTCAAATTACCTTTGTCGATCGATCACAGATACGTATTTTAAATGTGATCTTATTCTGGATTAATGAAGTTTCGAGAATTTCGTCTAATATACCAAAAAATTCTTATCGTTATAAAGATAGGACGTTGAAGATCTAAAAATAATACATATATTCACATAAAAATAGTTTTTTTTTATTCCATTATTTATTTTAATTTTCTAATGCATTTATGACCTAAACATTTAAAAAATTACCAAATTGTTTTTTTTTTTATGAGAGATAACTATTGAAATAGATTTTATAATAAAATTTTCAATTTTATGAAAACATGTATGAACAGGAATATGTTTTGAAATGTTGGAAAGTTAAAACATTTTATAAACATTAATCTTAACACTAGATCTTTTTATGCAGTATAAAATTTCTAAAAAATTCCTAAAATATTCTCACAAAAAAAAAGAAATCAACATTTTATATACTGAATCAGTCTTTTTTAACACACGATAACATAACACTTTTTTAAATCAATATTAAATACATTAGGTCCAGAATTTGTACCACAACTTTGTTATTTTTAATATTGAAGTAAATTTATCTATTATTACCAAATTTATAGACGAAAATATTATTATTATTATTATCTATGCTGTAGCTTTATTTTTTTTGAAATTTGAATTTAAAAGATAAATATATCTATTTTAATAAATGTATTTTTATAATAGTTATGTTTCTTTATAAAGTGAAGATTTTGGAAAAAGAATGACGCTACAGCATAGATAATAAATAATCTCATCTATAAATTTGGTAATAAGTCAATTATTACTCCAAAATTGAAAATGACAAAGTTATGATAAAAATGCTCAACGTAAATTTCATATATCAGTAGGTTAGACGGAGACAGCAAATGTGGGTATCACGTGATCACGTCCTTTTCTTTAAATACATACCTTAGAAGAAAACACATGTTAGAAAAATTAGATATTTTGAATCTTTGAAGTATGAAAAAATGTATAGCATTGCACGTAAATGGTTTAGACAAAAAACATAATAAAAAACATAAAACATACATCACCAAAATTCCATATATTTTTATCACATAATATTATCCAATATAATCGATAATCATATCATATAATAATGTCCAAAAGGTAAATTTTATATATTTTCTCCTATATATGTTCAATAATTGATTTTATTTTTCTATCATTTCAACGTACAACGTACACGTTAAATTATAATTTAATTATACATGTATAAGTATATATATATATATAAGTATATGCCGTATTACACGGCATTATACAGTATGTAAATTAATTGGGAAGTTAATAGCCCTAATTATCAATATAGTGCGAATATTTTACTGCAGTTTTTAAAATAAAATATATGACTAATGAATGGCCTCTGTTTTCGCATGATTTACAAAATAAAATAATATTTTAAAAATCGTAAAAAAATTTGAAATTATCCATTTTATAATGTTACTTATCGATAATATAATATTGAGAAAAATTTTCGTTGAATTTGGTTGAATTTTGAATGAATGAGAGCAATTCATAATTTTAAAAATACAGCAAAATATTTCAAAATTGTACGTTTTTCACTTTTTTTAATACACTTGTAGACCTAGCTACAATTTTGCTGCATTTTTGAAATTATGATTTATAAATTTCTCTCATTCATTCAAAATTCAACCAAATTCATAAAAAATTTTTTTCTATCATTGACAAGTAGGTAACTTTATAAAATGGCTATTTTGAAATTTTTCAAAAAATGTTTTTGAAAAAAATCAAAAAAAATTTTCGACGATTTTTGAAATTTTTTTTTTGTAAACCGTGCAAAACCAGAGGCCTTTAGTCGTATATTTTATTTGAAAAAAAATGCGGAAAAAAATTCTCACTATATCAAGAATTAGGGCTACTGACTTTCCGATTAATTTCCAATTTACATTATAATCATTTATTATAACAATATAATATTACGCGTTAATTTTCGTATGCACACATTACATTATAGGTAGCAGTTTGCTTGGCTTGCGTCGCCGTGTTCACGGCACAAGCCCAATACTATCCGGCCGCGTACCCGACCGCTGCGGTGGTGCACTCGCCCACCGCCGTGTACCAACCGGTTAACCCGAATCCGTCGTACGCGTACAAGTACGGCGTGTCCGATCCGTCCACCGGCGACTACAAGACGGCCGAGGAGAGCCTGTCCAACGGCGTGGTCCAGGGACAGTATAGCTTGGCCGAGTCGGACGGATCCGTCCGGACCGTGTCGTACACGGCCGACGACGTGAACGGTTTCGTAGCTCACGTCAGCAAGGGCGCTAAAGTGATTGCCGCCGCCCCAGCCCCGGTACAGTACGCGCCCGCCGTCCCTGCCCCGGTGTACGCGCCTGCCGTCCCCGCCCCGGTGTACGCTCCTGCTCCGGTATACGCTCCTGCCGCTTACCGCCCGGCCACCACTGTCTATCACGCCGCCACGCCCGTTTCCTATCCGTTCCCGTACAAACGTCAAGTATAATAAATTAATGTTTCACGTGATGATTTGAAAAAAAAACCCCATTGTTATCACCGTTATCATTATCATATTATAAGAATGCAGGTTTCGTCCTTGTTCTTTATTATTTTTTATATTGTATTTTATTGAATATTCATAGTTTTCTACGCGTATAATGTATATTATTGTATTATTTTACTTTTTTTTTTTTATCTTGAGCGCGTAAATAAAGTATATTATAATATATACACGTTTATTAAGATATTGTATATAATATCCATTTCATTAATTATTTCGTGTTCACAAATACAAAATAATATATACGTTTACAGCTATATTATATTGCCCTATGTGTTATGATTAATTTTTATTATGTAAAACATTAACCACGTTGAAAATGCAATAAATATATTTTTTTTATCGAACAAAAATTATTTGATGTTTTGATTAGAGGACTTATATAATATATATTTCATTTGACATGTTCTCAATAGTTTAAATCTATGAGGCCTAGTATTTATTTATTTATGTATAAAACGTGTTGAAGATCATTTTATTTATCAAAAAATTATTACTTGAAAAAAAAATGAATAGTCACTCTGAAAGAAAGGATGACTATTCCGAATTTTATCACTGGTAAATTCTCCCGATGGCAATCTTTCCCTGCAGGTCAACTCTTATTTTAGCCGAATTATTTAGGTAAACATTATGTACTTACAAGTAATTTCATACATAATAATGTAATATAATCATTACCGAGTAATTAATTATACGTGTGAGATTAAAAATTATAATAATTAATAAATCATGTAAAATATTACCTATCCTATTATTTTATTATTATTATTTAAATTATGTGATTAACAAAAAATAAAATAAAATTAATTGTAAGTTTTAAATTATTGCTATTATATATTACCTAATTTTGGTTTTAGAATAACATTCTTTATAATAATAAGTGCACCCATGTTTTTGATAATCGGGATAGTTTACAAAAATCCTTCCAGTAATAGTTCACCAGAGAGATATTACATAATATGACTTTTTTTTTTAAACACAATCGTGACCCGGGAGAGTTTACCCTGAAAAATTCGTTTACAAACATTTGTATCATGAGACAATAAATGGATACCTATTATATAATATAAAAATGACCGATGTATGGTGAGAGCCATGGAAGAAAAAAGGTGAGATTCAAGCATTTTCATTTGAATATTTATAGTAATAACTTATGTGGAAAGATCAATTGATTACTTTTTGATACAGTAATTAGTAATATTATATTATTATTATTTTATAATTAGTAGTACTAGTATATATAATATAATATACTTTTTATTTTTTTAAATTAAGTTTACAATATTTGCGTCTATTTTTATATCAATTACGTGTTTTTTTTAATCCAAAAAACACTGTACATATTAACATTGTGTACAATATAATTAATAATATGTTTAAATTCGAAAACTCTTTATTTTTATATGCCTACCTTAGTAAAAAAAAAAAAAAAAAAAACAAATTCTTATTTGCGGTTTAACTAGTATACGTAAATCAGGTTCCGGATATAACAGGGCACAACATAATAATATTATGACTTCCTATTTTTATTTATTTTTATATAAATTGCAATTATAGAATTGTTTCTGTGAAAACTTTAATCGTATCTGTACAACATTATATAGGTTTATTATGTTATAGTTATTATAGTAATTATTGTCTTTTAAGATTACTTAAACGTATTAACGTGTAAAAATCGTTTCGAAAACATTATCGTCGAAGTGTACTTATTTATAAAAGTAGATCACAATATTATGTTATATTCATCGACCTCGCATGTCGTTTATACATTCAAATTTCGGCGTTTAACCCCCCTCCCCTCCCCCCCCATTTGTTACTTTTAGTTTTAACGATTTGTTATTTATAATTATATCGAAATGGTTTTTTTCGTCAAGTTGTTTTTATATTATAATTACTATATAATACATAAAGTATACATAAATATTGTATGTAAATCGAAATATATATTATAGGCAGACAGCTATTAAATAGTCTTTGCTTCACGTATCAAAACTTTTTATCTTTTATATCATTTGTCATTTTGACCATGATAAATCGGTCATTATAAAAAGCACCACGTTATTCGTAATAACTCGTAATTAATAGTATTGACTGTTACAAAATTATTTAACGACATGTGTTGGCTATTGTTTGCCGTTTTAGGATGCGCATGTGGGGACACGTCATCTCGTTTATTTACTATACTATACTGCGACCGCTCAGACACTGATTTTAAACGTCGATTCACATCGCAGGTACCCACTTTCATAATTGACGATAAATACCTCAGGAAAACGGATTATTGTCCTACACTGTTATATAGTATATTATTTATAATAAATGTTCGCGTATTCATCATTTATATTAACGTCTGTTACTAATTCGTGATTGCATATAATGCGTCTAGTCGAAATGTAGACGAATTTCCACTCATCACAATATAAAGGTTACATTTAAAAGTAGATAATTCATACGATTCAATTTTAATACATTTTCATTAAGAGGATCTGCTGACTGCTATATTGTAAAGTCGTATATAAATGCGTTTTTTTATTTTCCAATTAAATACGAACTGTCGAGTGATTTAGACTGGAATTACCTACTATAAAAAGTGTAGAGAAGTTACAGAAGCCGTTCTTAATACATTAGTATTTGTTCCAATAGTGATTTTAACGAAAAAATGTAATATTCAAAATGGCTTCAATACGGCTATATGATTCTTAACCTACGGACATTGACATATTATGTAAATATCTATCTATCACTCCTATAACTTTGATATTTTAATCTATAACTGGATAGTCGATAATATTGGAACTAATAATAATACTAATAATACTAATAATTCCCTTTTATTTTTTACAGTTAACTGTTTCCCCTAGCATCATCTTAAATGATTTCCTTGGTCGATGAAAAATTTATTTCGTTATTTTTATATAAATACGATTTCATATATATATGTTTATATTGTATAGCATTCGAATTTAGAGCATTATGCTTTTAAAGTCAATAAAGTTTTAGTTGTATAACGATTTTGAGTTTGGATTGATTATTATTATCGATTTTTTGCGTGCTCATATAAAATAAAAATAGTAGTTCTGGATTAAAATTGGAACAACGATATAATATGTGATATAATATATAATTCTGGTTTATATTTTAGGGTGTGTCCCCTAATTAAACAGTACCTAGCAATCCCGACAATCGAGACATTGCGTTTGTATTCCATAATGCTCTCTGGATAAAGTATGACGAAATAAAATACATTTCCTTGGTCTATAATTTCTTTATTCTATCTAAAAGTTTTTCACTCCAAAACTTCCGTTTTTTGAAATAAACGATGTAATAAAAAAAAGCTTGTCAGTAGGGAGTAGAAGAACTTTGCTCGTTGGATAGTGATATCTATTCGACGATAGATATAGTGATAGTCGATACTGGTAATGGGTGTATTGAATTTGAAAGCAATTATAAATCGATTTCAAGTAAGCTCGGTGTAGTATTATTTTCCAATTCATTAAAATTATTCGTTATTTGCAGTGGTTTTTCTTTGCCATTGCTTATATTTAATCATGTTCTTTACATTTAAAATACAAGGCAAATCGAAAACTTACCCTTTAAAAATTCTAACTACAATAAATTTCCTACCAAAAAGATTTTTTTTCCCGAAATCGTTACTTGAATCCTGTCCAAAAAAGTATGCATTAAAAAAAAATCACATTTCAAAATTATATAAAAGTCATTGAAAATTGGTCAATAAGTTTTGATATTTTAACCACATCAATATAGTACTGTAATAACGAATTAATGTATATTTAAAGTTTTTGGCATTATAATTTTTCAATTTATACAATTTTTTAGCAATTTTCGGTAGTTTTCCTCTATATTAAAGAAAACTACTGGGAAATTAAAAAATGTACTTCTTTAATGTATCAACCAGAATAAATTTGTCACCAAAAACATATTTCGATTCCTATTCGACCACTCCCACCTGAAAATGTGTATACATACAATAATAAAATGAAAACCTCCTCTCAAAATCTTAAACATATTTATGTAAAACCAATATATTCCTCGATTTGCTTAGAATTAAAAAAAATCATTTTTGCAATAGTTATAATAAAAAGTCTGATCAGTCTTAGGGTGGAAATATTTCGCTGTCAGTTGTCAGTAGGGGTGAATGCAATTCACTTATTAGATTGTAAACTCTTGGTGGATGTATTGAATTTGAAAGCAATGATAAATCATTGCATCAATAAAAGGATTCTGAGCGAAGTTCGGTATGGAATTTTTTAATACTACTAAAATAAAATAACCTTTGTCCTTTAATTAGCCAATTAAATAAAAAGTTCGGTCAGTAGGTATGGATTTACTTCGCTCATAGGTTGGCATTGGGATGGGAGTACCTTGCACGTCGGGTAGGATACTGGTGGTTGATATAAAACGATTTTATGCAGAGCTTCATGCTTCAAGTTTCATTTTATTATATTCCCGTCTTTTTATTTTAAATAAAATATGGATAGAAAAAGCAGAAATGTAATAGGTGCATTACTATTCAACATGCTACATGTGCACGATATACACAGTATAATATGTATGAAAGAGTGTAGTATATTATAGTATAATATGTATAGTATACAGCTAGTGTATAAATTGTATACATTAGCTATATAGTGTTTAGTTGCAAGGTAGCCTTTCATTCAAGCTTAGAAAACTACTGTGAATATCAAAATGTTATCTCTCAAAAATACCAACTGGAACCAAGTTTTTATTGTTAACATATAAACTCCAAAATTCCTACTCGACTCCTGATCGAAAAGTTTCTCACAGAAAAAATAAAAATAAACATAAAAAAATTAATTGAAAAACAAAAACTTGGTTAATGCTCTTAAAATAAATGACGAGTTCTCGAATAGGTAAATATTTAGAAAAGAAGATAGTCATTTTAAAAGGCATAATGTAGTTCTATAGTGAATGATGTGGAGATCTTGAAGTTAATATCTGTGATCAGCAAATAATGAGAGTCAATTTTAGAAGATATAAGTTTGAAGATAATAGATAATTGGTGACGTATCATTGATCAACTTGATTGAAAGCTTTTGACAAATAGGTTGCGTGTGGAAGATGATCCATTGGAAACGGCATAAAGAACTTTATGAAAGTCTGAATTCACAAGTGGTTTTTTAAATTAATTTCAAATATAGTTTTCAAGAAATAACATGTTCAGTTATCTCGTATTGTAGTAAAATTTGGTTTCGTATTTTCTAATTTTTTATTGCTCAATTTCTAAATACTTTAATCTATATTTTGTGAGAATTATTCGGTCGATTAATACATTTTTAAGCGAAATATTTCAAAAATAATTATCGCTATACATTTTATATATAATTTTATATTTTTATATAATTTATAGACTTATACAAGCCATACATTTTTGTTTAATTTGTTGAAAATATAATTTCTATATGTCCATATAAGAGTTTACTCCCAGTTACCACTCATTCTTCATCGACTTTGCTTTTGTTTTACGACTCAAAGGTCAACAAAGTATCACCGTTGTTATTTCAAAACTAGATAAGTACGCAGTTCCATTGTTGAGCTAGTTGACAAAATAAACATGCACCAAGGACCGAACTTATAGACGTATACACTGCAGTTATGTAATGTTTTAAATGTTTGCCACAATGGAATAGCATACCATTATAATGATAATAATAACATAGTATTCTGTGTAATGTATGTATTCTCACGTTATTATCTATGGACGGATTATTGCATTTGAATGGGATCCGCGTAATATTGTAACGAATACGGTCGCAAAAGATTGGCAATCAAGTAATAAATAATAAAGGAGAGTCCACATATACATGTGTGAGGTTATGTTCCGAAAGAGTCAATGTTAAAAGAAGTAAACTGAGTCGAATTATCATTCTGTGTTGTTATCAAGTCGCCATTTCATAGAGGAGTTAAATAATCATGATAAAAAATAGAAATGAAAGAAAAAGTAACCCACATAATTTTAATTACCAGTTCGCCGTTCGAACAGTCAGTTATACCGGGACTAGAATTTTATCACCTTTAATAAATTATTAATATAATATCGAATGAATTTTTTTTTTTTTAATTCCATATAAAATTTAATTTTATACTTCGGTAAACCGTTGTGTCCTTGCCGTCCGAGGCGTGGTCTTCGCGCGCTCGTTCTATATGCACTCCGAAGAACCGATGACCCAGTTTTGTGTAATAGATCTCGTGTATATATTATTATGATATAATAGTAAGTACTGCACTCTAATGGATCAGCCCTGTGTTTTTACTTTTTACTATACGAGATTTTCTTTTTTCTTAAGAGAAAAATTCAATAGTTAACAAATCGTCAAGGTAATACAATAATACTATATTTAGTACATATTTGGTTTATTACTAATTATGTATAAGTATAATATATACAACTGTCCGTAACCAATCAATCAAATTAAACTCAGAATACACTATAACCAAGGTTTTGGAAACATAACGTGACAATACGATCGTTTTGAGGATTTAAATTTGGCGTAAGCAATATAAATTGAAATGTCTAATGTCTATATATACGATATACCTATACGTATATATATTATGTACCTACTGAAATTTTATGTACGTCACCTATTTTATAATATTTAAAATATGGACATTGGAATAATATTTAGGCCGTTTTAATTTAACTTTATAAAACCTATACTTGAAGAAAATTCCCAATGTATTAAATAAAAAGTATTAACAATAACGGCTATTTTGTATTTGTAATCATATTTATTATAAAATATACTTAGTTTTTTTTTAAAAAATATATAAATAAATGTTTTTAATATTGTTTAATATCTGCATGATCAAATAATAGTCTAAACGTGTGATAAAATATTTGTCGATCAAATGATAAAAATATGACCTCTTCTATTTTAGGGTAGGGTAAAACGTTCAGGTTATTTTATCTACTGATGATGGACAACGTTACGAGTTATACGAGTATATTACAAAGAAAAGAGCACGTATTATATATTATTATATATAAAGTTCAGAGTTTCAGACGGAAAGACGATCCTTATACGGATAAACACAATGCAATATTGATATTGATTTTTTTTTATTATTTATTATTTAAATTTTAAACGTTATCGCTATAAATCAATTCAATGTTTCGAAAACCTTTAATGAAACTTAGGAGTCGGATAGTTTTTTTTTTAAATATTAATTACTTAAAAACTTACCGTGATTGAAAAATGTAAAAAATTCGTTACATTCAAAAATGAGCCAAATATTTAGAAAATAATTGTAAAACCCCAACGATATATTGCCTCTTTTAAATGTTGTATACCTAATATTTATATATATTCTACTTTATTATTATAGGTAGATATATACATCCTTAATTACCCGACTTATGCGCACTGCTAATCAGGAGCCTTCATTCATAGATTTTTCCAGTTTCCAGTGATTTCAGTCAATTAGTTTTAGTTAGTTTTAGTTTTCAATTACTGTTTAAGCAATCAAATTGCTTCACTCATATTTTTTTTGGGCTCGTCCCGTATTGTATTAATAAAAATAAAATATATATTATAAATTATAGTTTTATTAGGTTATTGATTTATATTATATATGTGAGAACACTGCAAGAAAATTAATTAATTTTGTTATGTTCTATGGTTTGAGTATGCTATACTATAACCATAGTTACTAATCATTGTATATTTGATAAATATTAAAAGTATCCTTGCAGATTTCCACATTATAAGTATTTATTTATGCGAATAGCAAACACTTTTTTACATTCTAACGTATTCGTGTTTTTTCGAGATCAAGATGTTTAAATCTTTACAATTGAGTTCATTAAAAAATGCAATTAGGATGAACAAACGTAGCTTATGGCAATGGATTGATGACACATTTAATCGGCAAGTTTTACTGTAAACTAAATGATCAAAATACATACAGAATAAAATTTAATTGGAAAGTTGATAGTTTTAACTTTGCTTGTGTCATTCAATATTAATTGTTATTATATCTTTTTTTTCTTGAATATACTAGGTATACCTAGGCATATGAGAAATAAAATCAATTTCTTTTTAAATTTTTCATATAATACTTTCTCAAATGTGAAAATCTTTTTATATATATATATTTTTTTTTAAAAATCTGTTTTGTTGATAGGAAGGTACTATTTTTTCATTATATTTTCAAAAGCAAAATATTCAAATTTATTGCATTTTAAATAAATGTAAAAAATTTTCAAGATTTTTATTTCATTTCATTAAAAAAAATTGTAAAAAACGAATTAAAAAGATATAATAATATGCCGATGTAATAATAATAGTTGTAAAATATGTTGTTGAAATTACAAACTGTTTGATTTCAGTCAATATATAATCTATTTGAAAAATGTATGCTTAGAATACAAAAGATAACAAACTAAAATAACTAACTAATGACTAAAATAACGAATTTACTAATAAATTACATAGCTATTTTAAAATGTTTGAGGAAGTATAATATAATTTCTTTTAAAAATGATAATTATAATTGAGAAAATTACTTCCAATGCACACAATGCTGTAGGATACATTCTCGTGTTGTTCTTTTCATATTATTAGGTATAGGTTAGGTTAGGTATAATTTCTATTGATTTAATTGTTTTGAGGTAAATTCAATAAATAAATTATAATAATTAATTTAAATAAAAATTTCTGAATTAGTTTACTTTTTTTAGGTACTATATTATGTCCTATATTAGTATTAATACTGTTAGTTAGTATACTGTTAATACATTGAATTAAATATTTCTGCATTTAAATAAATAAATAATAATATATAGTTAATATTTTATATACCTAAATAATATTATGTATAATGTATATATATACCTATATTACACTATTTTCAAGTAGTTAATAATCAAATTTAAAAACTAAATTATAATTATTTGAAATAACAATTACTAGAAATTAATCAGTTAAATATTTGAAAAAATATCGATAGATATTTGGGAAATTTAGACAAATTTAATGTGAAATTTTGAAAATTTTAAATTTATAAAAAACCAAATCTTCCCTACTTGATTTATTTTTAGTGAAATTTATCAAATAAGGTATTACATAATTTAGGATCTGACCGATCCTTAGTGATATACAGATCAAATTATAAATTTATTGATTTGATTCACCCAACAAATCACTTAGTTGAAAAAAATTAAAAATTAACTTCTGATTTTTAAATATACCTATGTAAGAATATTATGATTTAATTGCTATTGCTATTGAATTAAAACCGGATTTATATTTTTGGATAAATATGATTTGAAATACCTAATTTTTTTTATAAAAAAAAAATTGTATAATTGTACAATTGTAACTGTACAATTAAATTCCAATACTATTTCAATATTTCGAGAAAGTAAAAACTGTAATAAAAATATATTAAATTGAACCAAAGTTATAACAACTGACTTTCCAATTGAATTCCATACTCTTAAATATAAAAAAAAACTTTATTCATCAGACAAGATCTATCGTGGTGAAAGTATTGAATTTGAATACAATTATTTTTAATTAAAAGATTCTGAGCAAGTTCAGTGTAATATATGTATAAGTTATAACTAGAGTGCGGATTTGTATGCATTTGCATGTTTTGTTTTAGTTAATTTTTTGATATGCTAAGTATGCAAATTATAGTTTTATGATGATTAAAATTACAAATTTTTTTTGCGCATATTTTTGCATATTTTGGTATTTTTCAAAATTTTTTACATTTTAAGGACCTATTTTACGATTTTAACTGCATATTTCATCTTTTAGTGCATATTTAAGTGTTTTATATTAAAATGTAAATTTGGATAACGTTTTTGTGAACAATTTTCAGAAAAGTTCAATAATTATTATTGTAAAATTTAAAAAAATAATTTATTTAAATTTTGGTTTTGAATTTAAACTATCTATAAGTATTCTCAATTTTATTTTTCCATAAATTTTTATTTTTAAGTTAGATACCTAATTTATTAAATGTTTAAGAATTATGATTTATAAATAAATCAATTTTTTTTGTTTTTGTGCATATTTGAACACCTTAGTGCATATATTTATACATATTTAAGAATTTTAGTGCATATTTAGCTGGTCTTTAGTTCATTGAAATCCGCGCTCTAGTTAAAACTAATAGTTGAAATTATTTAACTATTGTTATGGAATATGCCGACAAAACAAAAACGATTTGAAAACGATTTATCTATTGAAGTCAATTTTAATTTTAATTATTTCTTATTTGATATGAATACTATTATTAATTTAATGTTATTGTAATGACAATACATATTAGGTAAATTGTATAATTAATTGTAACAAATAAAATTACTTTATATAGGTTTTTTTTTTAAAGAAAACTTTACGTTTGATTTCTTGAATATTTTATTTTTTTATATGTGGCCTATATTGTGCGATACGTTTTAACCGTTTTTATATTATTTTCAAGTTTGTTTTCTAACATTTAAAAAATTACTAGAAAATTTTTTTAAAAAATGACCGCCTGGATACAATTTTCCACCGGAAAATGAGTACACACGAAATATTTTGAGCACTCTTTCTATTAGACATTTTGGGCACTGTAGGCATAAAAAAAAAAAACGTCATTGTAAAACCACTACTGCATTCCTCACTTCGCTTGGAATCTAGAATAAGGAAATGACATTTCTACGTCGAGTTTAATAATTGCGTAATTGATTGTGTTTTATAAAATAAAGTATCGACGATCTGCGTATCCAGGAAATCGGCCCTGAAATGGCATGTGCCGAATGGCTTATGAAAAATGGCGCACAAGTCAGATGGAAAGGTTGTAAAGGATTCGTATGCCATTATAATTGCTTACCTCAAAATATGTGCAAGTCACATAAATACCGCAAACAGTTTCTGATCGAACAAGTTATTGCCGGAAAAGAAGCCTGTATATCGGACGTAGGATTTCGTTATTTCAGTATGTATACGATAGCATATATCGATAAAAGAAATTTTGTTTTGGGATTAATTTACTCAGTGGCGCATTTTAAACTTTTTCCTAGGGAGCGGGGGTGTTAAAAAAAATTGAAAACTTATCATTTATATAACTCTTATATATTTTACAATATATTCTGCAGGGGTAAAACTTGCCTAGTTGATAGAAAATATATCAAAAACATCTATAGTGCGACGACGACAGGAGACTCCCATTATTTTGGTAAATAATACTTTTTGACAGAATATTTAATTTGAATTTTGAATTCGTTAAAATTTCATGTTTTAACTTTAAATGCGCTTAATTTTCATGTTTTCAGAACATTTTTGTAATATATTAGGGGGGTCTTTATTTTTTAAAGATATTTATTGGTAAATTAAAAATATTTTAAGTACAAACAAACTATACAGGATAATAATATTTGTAAAATATCAATTTGGTAGATTTTTATAAGTTATAATTGATACATTTATTTATAATTTTAAAATTCGTATTCCTTATAGTTTGATAATAAATGATAAAAAATATACCTAAGAACCACAACTTAAGAAATAAAGTTAATTGATTTTTGATTACAAAAATTTCAACCTAATTTATAAAGTCATTAAAAATGGTAAAAAAACTGACTATAAAATTATTTACATATTTTCAAAAATGTTTTTTTGTTATTTTTTAAATGTATTTATATTTAATGTTGAGCAAAATAAATATATACATGCTCTGTAGATTGTTTAATTGGTTAAAAACAATATTTAAAGAACTATGAGGAAAGGATTATTATTATTAAATAATTATTATATCTTAACCCGTTTTTTCGTTATTTTTCGATATTTTTTTCTCGTGTGTTTGTTGAAAACTATCTCTTAAAACTACCATGATGATAATTTGGTATACGTAGGAAAAAATTAGATCATCTTGTCGAAAAATTACTCACAGAAATATATATAATAATAAACATCATCGTAAAATGAAGAAATATTTCGCTTCACTCGGAATGTGAAATATAGTCATTTTAGGTATATTAGTTTTTAGGGTATTATTGGTACTTTTTAAGTCATCAAAATTCTATCTCTAGTTATTATCGTATAAAAATTCATTATAGGTAACTATAGGTACCTATATCTTTATAATCTATATTTTTTTGGTTCCGGGGTGTCTAGTACCCCTGCCTCCATTCGTAAATACGCCATTGAATGTACTCATTGTAAAATATCAACTTCACAGAAGACTGTAAGGCCATTTCCGAAGTTTCATTCATTGAATGTCAAACGATTAACGACAAAGCGTTGAGAAAACTCGATACATTAAAGGATAATTTAACGAGTTTGTTGATCGATGGCTGTGATAATGTTTCCGACGATGGATTACTAGCGTTAGGCAATATTGGGTATGAGCATATAAGAAGCATTTTATTATATTCTATATAATTTACTGGATAAAATTAATGTTTATATTGATAAATTTTAACATAGGTCGTTAAAACGTTTAAATTTGAAAAATCTACAACTCGCGAATGAATCACAAACGATTAACGAACTTAAAGCCAATTTACCAAAATGTTACATATCGTATAAAAATTAGCGTTCAAAACTATAGTTTATATATTAATTGTATTATTCGTTGTGCTTATATGTAAAATAAAATAATATCCGTTACATTTTTCGATAATTATTAATTTTGTTTTGTTTTTAATTAATATACGAGCTACCTGTAATTATCAAGTCTACATTTTTACTCGAATGTATACTGTATTTTTTCAATTAAGTTGAGTAGTTTAGTAGTACTTATGAGAAACAAGAATGTAATACTTATTAAAAATTATATAATCTATACTATTTTTAAAATGCATTTCCTGTTATACATGGCTTTGAGCAATTTTAATATGAATAACTTGTTCAAATGTTTATTGAAAACTTTTATAGATATTTACATTCTATATGCCATGATAATATTTCACGAATAACTTTCTTTCTCAATTAAATTATTCAAAATTTTCATTATGGATATATTGATAATTGATTTAACATACTCGTCTAATCAACTCGTTAATTTTAATTTTTTTTTTTTTTTTGTTTATGAGTTATAAACATAATAGAAAATAAAATAAACAATAATAGAGTAATTGACATTAAAAAATCAACTTAAGTTATTTTTAAAATACTACATTTTTGTACCAAAAAAACTAATTTTTTTTTTATCTAGTAGATTTAATAATTTTATTATAATATTTTTATGAAAATGTTGATGTGTTAAATGAAATATTAATTCGATTATTTATTATTCATTAGCATATTTAAATTTTAGAAAAGAGAGGTTATCTGCAAGTTTGTAGTGGAGGAACGAGAAATATTATTTGTTCCTCGCCCTTTTTCACTTTTCTAAACTTTTTAATTTATGCTAAATTAATATAATAATATTAATTAATATTAATAATATAATATATTATTAATAAATTAATAATATACATTATTCGTTAAATAATTGCTTTTATTCATTTATATTTTTAATAAAGTATTTTAATTTTAATTTTTGTAATAATATATATTATTTTAATTACTTCCAAATCATAGTATAGAATGCAAAATTTACCGTTAAAATAGATCACTTTAAATTAATATAATATTTATTTGTTAAGGCGGTTAAAATCGACGTATTTCGTTGATTTAGATCTAATATTGCCTAAATAATAATATTAAGAAAATATTATTAGGTAATAACCTAAAAGTCTGACAAAATTAAGGTACTTAAAATCTTCCGACTTTAAACCTGAAAATACATTAAGATTCTATAGGTTCTTTACTAGAGAATGTTCGAAACAGGATTTCTATATTTTTGCTCAAATATTCCAAAGAAGGAGATTTAATATTTGGAAATATACTAAAATATATAAATATACTTCTTCTTCTGCTTCGCCTTCTCTCCCAACTATTTGGGGTCGGCCACCCTGGTCCTACACTTCCACTTAACTCTATCTCCCGCATCTTCTTCACTTACTCCCACCTTCCTCATATCACTCGCCATT
>JAIPRL010008891.1:0-19087 GCA_025469235.1 Pemphigus obesinymphae | reverse complement strand
TTCCCGTATAAAATGTACCATCTATCAACCTAGTCTCTAATTCATTATCTAAATTATCTAATTCATTATCTTGTTCTGAATTACTTTCATGGTCACTTACCTCCACATTTTCTATACTCAGGTCACTATCACTCTCTTGGTCATCCACACGATCTTTTTGAATAGAAAGTTCTTGTAGTATATTTTGAATTTGTTCAACTGTCATAGAATCTGACCTGAAATAAAGTACAAATAATTTAGGTATATACCAAAAATGTATGATAAATAAATACAAATAATATGCATGTATAATATATTAGTAATTTAAAATAATACTTACATTTTGTTGTTATTATAACGCACAAAAAAAATTATTATAAAATAATATAGAACGACGCATGTTGTATTTTACGAAACGCGTAGTTTTCACTTGTTTACGCGTAGTCTATCGTCGACTGGTCTGCGATAAAGTGAACTGAAATACTTCAAGATTAGTTTAAAACGTAGATTATATAGGAATACCCGTGACTGCTGATGAGATAAAAATAGAATATAAGTAAAAAAAAATCACAATTACAGAACTGTTGTATTATTTACAACAGCGCGCCCGCTCGAAGGTTAATTATTATATAAAATGTTATTTATTTTTTTCATATTTATTAATGAAAGTAAACAATTGAAATAACGCATATGAAAATTTCAAAAACACGCTCAAAGCAACATTGAGTTTTATGGTACTGTTATCATTGATAGCATATTATTTTATCAACATGTGATATAACCTATTAGATGTTAGGAAAAGTTCTAATATTCAAGACAAAAAATATATATATATTTTGGCCGTTATTTGATAACTATTACCATTTATATCAAAAATATAATCATATGATGCATGAAGGCATGAAAAGGAAATATTGATAATTTATTGATTATAGTATATAATACAATAAACATATATTGAAAATAATGAATAGTTACTTATACATATATAAGTAACATATATACATACAATAATAATTATTAATTACAAATATATATTTAAGTCCTTTTATTAAGAATTTGAAATAAATGAGTATAAAATGAAAATGAAAATACTAAATTCAAAAAAAAAATTATAATAATAATTATTGTACGTAAACAAAATAAGTTTAGCAACGTTTTAAATAATTAAAAATATTGAGCGTGCTCAATCACGACACAAAAAAGCAGATAAAAATAGGTACCTACCATGTTCAATCGTATTGCACCCTTTTAGTTATATCTAAGACAGTGGGTCAAATCTATTCATCGTAGGTATAACCAAAATATCCCTCCATCCATTTATGATCTAATAAAATCATTAGTTTTGAAATCGTCATTGTTTTTTTTTTTTAGAGAATTTCACTCCATATTACTTCTGCACATGGATTAACGGTAAATAAATATTAAATCACAATATTTTAATAAGATATAGGATTAAAAGTATAACTTTTTCTAAAAATATCATGCGTTATTGCCACTTATTCAATTTTTGAAATTATAGTATATATTATTATATATTAATATATAAAAGGAATAATTGGAAATCCATTTATTCCCGACAAACGTTAATATTATTATATAGAAATGAATAATCATACCGCTTATAAATTGTATAATAATATAACATACAAAATATTCTGGCCACAATTTTTGTATTTTTAAAAAGTACTCGGGCCGAAATTTACAGAGTATAATTGTAACCTTAGAACTTAATTAAATAGTATTTATAGTTAAGAAACCAATTTACCAATTATTACAAAACTACTGTATTCTGTTATCGTTAATTTTATATCCATAAAAAAAACGTTTTTACGAAATTCATAAAATTAAAATTTTCAAGAAATTGAATTTTCGAAAAAGGACGACAAATACAGATAATTTTATGATTTCATGTTAAAATTTTATCAATATTTATTATATTATAACCTTCAATTATATTACTACAAGTATAAAGTAACTTCTAAAAATGGGAATCTTGTTAAAAATTTAAAAAAAACTTGGGCTTTTATTTTATTTTAATATAACAAATGTGTATAGTGTTGATTAATATACTGTAAAGGTTTAATATAATATACAAGTATAATAAGTACAATATTTTAGAGTATAATTTTACAAATATTAATTTATAAATACAGGTGATATTGGTAAGTGCATTTAAAATAAATAATAATACTTTATATATTTAGAATATAAATCAATCTATATTTACTCCATAGAAAATTACCAAAAAATAAGTTTTCTCTTTTCATCAAAATCTCTGAGGTTATTAATTATTTATACATATGAAGTTGGTTTTTAATATTGTGAAAATAACAGGTTTCGTTGTCAATCGATATACCGTTGGATTAGTACGAACAGATTCTAAATAAATTTTTTTAATAACTTGGTATTCACAGAATTGGCCATCGTTTGGTATAAAATATATAAAATGGGGACAATAATTGACATTATCAATTATGAACTTTATCATATGACTATTAATTTATTTTTCAGTGTGTCGAAATTTATTAGTTGCTCTGCACAAGTTATACCGAGTAGTATACATAAACGCGTTATTTTGTTGTGGTCTATGGAGTGCCATTTTTTTTTTTTTTGCACTTATATTTTTCATTATAATAATACTTGTTGAGTAACTTGCCTTACAACAATTTATACTTTTTACATAGTGCCGCATACGTATTTTGTTAATGACTTGTGGTCCGTCTAGTACATTATATAATTTTTTAATATAGCTGAACCATTAATATATAAGTCATATATTATAGATCATAATAATAGATATTTTCATTTATTTACTCAATTTTAACATGCACCATTGAAAAACCAAGGATATCGTGAGTAGGTCTTGAACTACAAATATTTATTTTTTATACAATTATTATTCAACTTGTAGTCACCATTTTACACTTAAGATACTAATTATAGTTATAAGCAAATGTCACATATTCATTAGCATATAAATACAGAAAATATCATTATTTACTTACTTATATTTACTGTTGTTTTTCGAGGCATGTCTAGAAAGTAAACGCAATAGTGCTCTTACGAGGAGAGGAATTTTCCCCTTGAAGTTTTTATCAGTACTACCTTTAGTGTTGCAAGTTAAGATATCTTGATACACACCAACTGTTAACTAAAGTCAATCGTCTTCTATAATGCTCTAACATTCATAACAAATAGGTCACCCTCGTTTTCATTTTTAGCACCTATCCAAATACTATGTAATTGGTATGGTGCACTGGAATAATCTCGCGCAGTCGAAATCATTGTCGATGCGCATCTCCACGGAAGTATGTTCCTTACCTAGGCACGCATCTCGCGTAAATCGTCCCAAACCAAACCAGTTATGTACCAACAAATAATCCACGTCCACTGCCATATCTAAAAATTATTGGCTTGATAAGACCCAATCGCTCTCGTTCCACAACCACCGATCAAGTTCCACATCGAAAGTGATATTTTTTATAAGTCGGTTTCCTTTTATTTTTCTCTGTATAGCTGTATACAACATGACATATGTTAAGATATTCGAACCGTTTTACTTAATCGTACACAATGGGATTAAAAATTGATTTCTATAACAATTATTACTCAAGTTTTTGAGGTAAAATCTAAAGCCTTTTATATTTTTATTGTTTAAATCACTAGATGGGGACAGTACTGCAATAGCCTGCTTACATTGGCAGCGTCGTTTCCGGGATATCAATTACCTACATTTATAATTACATGTTAAATGTAGGTGGGCTCTATCCATTCAAATAAAGTCCATAATCCTAAACATCTTAACTAATTATTTTCCTTTACTGCCCCTGCAACACTTTTTGTTGTAACTGTAGCTGTACTAGTTGAAACGTAATGTACAAACATAATACATAACATATCAAATCTGATACGCAAATCCATTAGTCGTATTGCCTTAACAATACTCTCTAGATCTAGATTGTTTTGACTAATATACAATGTCAATTTATATAGAACCAATGATACCATGCGTTATAATCGAAAATCACGCGTTCGGCCGTGTTGGGTCTAATCCCATATCTCTAGGATGTATGTTTTATGCATTGCAATAGAATAATATATATAGTAATATAAATTTATAATATAAATAGCATTGGAAAATCTATTTATGTGTGTACTCTATATATTCTCCTTGTTTTTTCTATATACTTGTTACTCTTTATAATCAATTTTATATTTTCAATTTTACTCGGTTTTGTTTTTAATTCAATCATGTTAATCATATAATTTGCTTTTAATTTGTTAGGAGAGATTAAGTAATAATTTACTAGACATAAATATTTTTGAAGAAAATCATGTATATTAGGTTCTACAAACTCCAGAACTTCTGTCCCTAACACCATGTCCCAGCATTTTGTTTCCTATTGAAGATAATATTTCTTTACAATAAGCCTAATTTATAATCATCCTCATACTTATCCAAGTTCTTTAGTTTAATTAAAAAATATTTTTAATTGATTTGTACTATTGTTGTACTTGACTTGATGTTATAAATGGTCCGTCAACTATATATTATGTTTCGTAATTATATATCACATTTAAATTAAATGTTTAAGTTATGTTCTGATATAAAACTTATTGAGCCAAACAAACATGAAATATTTTAATGGCTGGAATTAAACAATTTATAATATAAAGTTATGGTACCATCCCTATTCAGAAAACAATTTTGAAAGGAACCCTTACAAACCCTCGACCGCAGTATGCGGTAATATATTGTTAACAATGGCTGTGTTAAAAATTACCTATATTTAATTACCCTCGAGAGTTACTTTTTAATAAAGTTTAGTGCAAACATTTCGCGGAATATTAGGTATATAAATTATATACTATAATAATATTATAATTGTATAATACAATAATATGCACTCTACAAATATGTATATAAGTAATATTTTTATGTGTATAATGCTAGATATTATATTATTCTAATTTCTAGTTACTTAAATACCTATAAATAATGTATGTTATACGAAAATGATAATTAATCTAAGTTATACATATATGTAATATATTCTCCCTGAATAAAAAACTTCAGTACCCAACTTAAATTATTTAGAATAAAATTGTTCCTAATAATACAAGGTGTTTCTCATAATCGTATATTATTGTACGCTTTATTTTTAAAATATTATGTATAATTCTCTTGATTCTAAATGCTATAATTTATCAAATCTATCTCGAATAAAAATTATAATATATTGTAGTAATTTTTTTCTTAAACTGCATGTAAAATATAATAACTCACCATTAATTTCTATGTTATGCACATCGATGGTGTTATAATACATTTTCATTAAAATACATTATCAACTGAAAATTTTACACTTTTTATTTAATTCCGCTGACTGTTTTGGGTACAGGCGGCCGCGAAAGTATTTTCTTTTCCGTCTTTATCGCCGTCGTACTTTGGATTTACGATTTTTCCGTTTTCCGTTCTTCCGTATTTCGACTTTTCCGAAGATCCAAAGTTTAGGTACACACCGTATAAGCTCCATGTTAACCCCTATGGGGGTCTATTGTTAAACGATTTATAATCGCTTGGAAGAAAACCGTTCCTCCATCCGTTTCTAATAGCTTCAGCGTTTTTCGCGCCGTTGTCTTATCACTCTGAAATCCTAAAATCAGATATTTCGACTTTTTGCCGATGTTTTTCAATGCCATGGAGGTCGGATTCGGATTTTCCGGGCGTTTTAACGCCCGACTGAACATTTTCTTGTCTATGAATTGTCTCTGTACGACCGAGACGTTCGTTCCCAATATGTGTAAGTATGTTAATTATGAGTCGATATACTATACTGTCCGTTATCTGAATCGTTTAAATTCAAGAAATTTCGACCGTCTAATCACCTCGATTACATAGCTTAGTAGTATACGGCGTCGATTGTCAGACCTACTTTCGATACTGGTCTACCTGTTCAAATCCCACTATGACAATCTTATGTTTTTGTGTTTTTTTTTCTCGATCTTGGCGTCTACGGAGATAACAATATTTATATGTACACGATATGTAAACAAAATCTTAATAAATGTTCTTATCATTGAAACTTTTATTATTAAGTATCTATTTATCATTATATTTATTATATTTATTTTGTTCGTTTGTACTACGTATAATATTGAACTGGTACCTGTTTTAATACGCTGTGGCAAGTTATTATTTTTTTTTTCGGACATTTGTAAATTTCCTATCTACTTTGTCAACCTACAACAAAAACACTTTATATTTATGTGAAAAACTATCTTATAGAAAGCGAACTCCAAATTCCTCCGCAGGCGAAATATTTTTAAAATGAATTAATTAACATTATTATTTTTCAAAATACTTCGGTCACTGACTATTCCAGATCCTGATAAATTACATAAAATGAGGTGTACGAATTACACTAAAAAGTAATTCCATTTATGTGGTGTTTCGCTCAAAAAGTTACACTTACAAGGGGTCACACCCAACTGGGGTTACAAATTCAAGGTTTTGCATCCAAAAGGTGTTGAACTTACAAGTAGTCTGACTTAAAAAGAGTTATATTTACAAGGAGATGCACCCAATTGGTGTTTCACTTAAGCTAGTTATAATATAATGTAGTAATTTTTTCCTTAACCCTTTCAGACCCCATGTCCTCTCAGGGGGACATTCTCTTTGATTAATTTTTTCTTCCCTATAAAACTGTTTTTACGTACTGACAAAGCGTGTTTATTATCATGAAAGTAGTGTAGATTACGAAAAAAATAAAATAAATTATGTAATTCTTATCACATAAGAACAACACCGTAATATACTTATAAATATTTTTGTAAACAAATTTCTTATCGTTGTGATAATAAATGCTATTATTTTTGTGGAAGAATTGGTTTTAAAAATCTATCTATTTTTTATTTTTTTTTGCCATAACAATATCATAATCAACTAGTACGAATCGTCAAAACTTCCCTAACATGAATATGAGTGATAATACAGCAACTGTTATGTATGTCCTCCACGAGGGACATCGGGCGCTTTCGACGTCAAAATATAACAATCGTATTATGATAATATTGTTATCAGTAGATGACAAAATATTTCATTTTTTTAATTTGTTGTTTGTTTATGACTTATATGTTATATTATTATAAGTTATTAGTATTTATATAATTTAAAACTTAATAATTAATATAGTATTAATTATATAGTAATAATTTTGTCGGATGATGAAGATGTTTCAAATGAATGTATTGATTTAAATCTAATTGATTTACTCCATAAACACCCGATGTCCTTCACAGGGGACAATCTAATAACTCGTTGAAAAATGGTCGAAAAAAAAATTTGAAAACAGTTTTGGTTTACTAATGATCCACTGATTATGAATTAGCTAAAAAAAAATTCTAACCATAAAAAATTAATTCTGGGTCTGAGGGTCTGAAAGGGTTAAACTACATGTAAAATGTAATTTTATCTACTATTAATTTTTATGTTATGCACATCGGTGGTGTTATGATACATTATTACAAGAAAAATAAAATATTTAAATATCAATGGATATAAAAATAACGGGTATTCAGCTTTTTCCTTATCAAGTCAAATAGTTTTATGAGAACTGAGTGGAAGTAATGATTTCGTTTAATTCACTAAATTATAATAATATATTATTATAAACATAATTTTAAAACTGCATATTTAATAAATAACATATTTATATACACAAATAATTTTTTTCTAGATTATAATTGTGAGCTATGGGGTAAGTAATTTTTTTCAAATAATTTATAATTTATTGAATATAAAATTATAATAAATACCTAATTTTTATATCCAGTGTTATATTAGAGCAAAATACGTTTTTAAATATATGCAACTTTGTATTTTGGAATTTATGACAATATTCTAAATTAAATTGTGCAATGAAGTCTTTGTCCCCATGGCCCATATCATAAAAATAATATATATCATGTGTAATTTTATTTATATTTTCTGGAACAAACTTTTCGAGAAGAAGGAGTCAAGTGGGAGTTTTGGTGTAAAAAACATTATTTCTGGCTAAATTTCTCTGTAGATAGTACTGGTTATATGTCTTTTTGATCTTTCTATCCTGTCGTTTATAAAGATGCAAAATAATATTACAGACCGTTTTTAGAGATAGGAAATCAATGAATCATTTTTTTCTTTACTACTAATTGTTGATTTTCAAATTTATTTCAAATTGATTTTATTGGACAGTGCATGATGGACCGTTATCCTTTTAGGTGATTGGATAAGATATTATAGTATTGTTATTTTATATATCTGAAAACAAAGATTAATCATTATATTCGAAAAATAATTCTCAGCAAAGCTTAGTATAATATTATTTCTTGATGTATAAAATTGCTCGGTAATTTTAGGTAGCATTTGCTTTAGCTTAAGTAAACTATTTAAAAAATATAAATGTATGTAAATAAATATATTTTATATAATAACTATATAAATTAGCCATATGTATAATTATCCTATTAGAAAGTTTTTTGTCCGAAAATATTAGACTCGACTATTAGACCCAAAAAATCTATGAATATTAGTATTACGTACCAAAGAATTTATTAACCGGATTGGAAACTGATAAAAATTTACACATGTAACAAAATGAGTTTGTTATCTAGTGTTATTTATAAATTTGTGATTTTTTTCTAACTAATAACATGACTCAATGCTGTCATAAATATGGGGTGACAATGCAAAACTTTTGACTAATTTATTTATGATATTATTTATTTTACATACTGACCTAGTATTTATTTATTTTTAATAAACTATTTCCTGAAAAAGTAAATATTTCATACTTTTTTATTTGTTTTTCCATTTTTTTTTTTTTTTTTGTGACTGTAAGATTGTTATAATATATTTTGTATTATGTTGATAATAATAAAACATAATTTTATATTTATAAAAAAAAAAATCTTAATAATACAAATACCTAAGTATATAGAATAAAATAAAAACAACATATAATTATATACAAAATAAATAAATAAATGCAAATTATTCCTACTAATTATTAAATATTATTATGATATATATATATACCTAATATATACCTACGGATTAGTGATTTCATAATATAATTAAGAGTCCTATGTATTATTTTGTATACCAATAATTTTTTTTTATACATCTAACCACTTTGAAACTTTTTCAATAGATTGGTCCATGCACTTAGTTCGATTATCACTTTTATTTTTGGTTGAACACTTTGTGACCATTGTAACGGTTCAAATTCTGAACATTTTTATTTTAAAATTGTATTAATTAATAAATCACAAATATAAAAATCGTGAAAAATTATAACAACGAACAAAATAGAAACTCGCATAGTAGGTGGAAATAAAAACGAAGTTTATTATCAATATATTCAGCCTAAAAACAAAACCAAACTTTATCAGTTTCACGAACTAGTAAATTAAATAAAATAACGGAGTTCCATATTATATTTTCATTATATAATTAAATAATAAGCAATTAAAATTTAAAAGTCAACAACATATTTTACACTTGGAAATAGTACTTTTTGCAAAAAATTTATTTAGTGTAGTTGTATTTTATCATGTGATATGGAGCGTTGTGCTTCAATCTGGAAATAGTATGTTCTATACAAAATTTTGAAAATAGTATGGTTTGCTTCAATTATTATTTAGTTTTGCAGTAAATAACATGTAAAATAGTGCGTTTCAATGTAACTTGGAAACAGTTCGTTTTGACATTATTTTGCCGATGGAAAAAGTGCATTTTGAAAAAATAACGAAACTCTAGGATCAATTTAATACGGGAAACAGTACATTTTGGAAAAATCTGACTAAGTAATTCGATTCCCAGCCATGTTTACTATCAGAATTGATATATAACTCAATTTTGATCATTTTGGCAATAGTACGGTTTACATTGTCAACACAAATTCAAATGTAAAAAATATTTTACTTCAACATATTTTTACGTCTTCTGTTAGCATCGTTTTTCATGGTCGACTGATTCACGATTTACAGTGTGCCACCCAGAAGATTTGTTTTTTCCTTGGTAAAACATTTTCACAAAAAAATAGAACTGACAAATTTTTGTAAAACAACTAAATTCCTCACTATAATTAGAAACTAAATTAATATTTAAAGTTGTAATCATAAGTAAATGTAACATTTATAACTTATGTTCATACTTATTACTTAGATACAGTTCCATTATTAATTATTAGTAATTTTTATATCAAAATATAAACAAAATATTTAAGATAATTAAAATAAAGTTAAGTATAATATTTTAACTGAAATATAAATATACATATTTTTATTTGGAAATTTTTCGTTTCCAATCACAGATCTTAGATGCTCTTACCTCGTTTTAGAGCAATATGAATGCATTACGATAAATTTAATTCCTGTATTACCCGTCTCACCAAAATTTTTCACGAAATTGTAGGTGCCTCATTTCGGCCGAATACTCTTTTCAAAGCACGCACTGTTTCAGCAATATAGCACTCACTTTGAAATAAGGTTTTTAATAGTTCCCAACTTTGATCAAGCGCATATCGACTCATTTTATTTGTACGAAGCTAACTTTCTGTTAAAACTTCGAGCGGTAAACAGTTGTGAATGTCAACATATACCTATAGTATAAAAAGAAACCACTAAATAGGAATAAATATATTTATAGTTTCCTAATAGATACATTATCGTAAATTATTTTTTCTTCATGAAGTTATTATATCATGTATCATTTTTTATTGTACTCTAGATTCATCACAATTATTTATCACGTTTCCATTACTAGATTTATAAATACTTTATATTGTTTTTGAAGCTCGGCCTATTTAGATAATAAAATAAATTTCTCACTGTGCTTAGAAACGAACTTATAATTTAAATATCACTATTATTTAAAATTATAACCATAAATACAAGCTAAATTTAATGTAATTAATGTATTCATGCATATTCAATATGTTCAGTTCCTTTGTAATTTATTAGTAATTATCACATTTGTCAAAACTAATTGTCAAAACACAAAAAAAAAAATATTTAGCATAATTAAGATAAAGTTAAATATATATTAAATTTATTTAGAAATTTCACTATTTCAATCAGATTTTAATGTTCTTACAACTAATATTGGACATTAATATAATACGACCCCCCACCCACCATAAAATTGTCTAGGTATACCACTGCTGCCAACTGTCATCTAGACTATGATATTTATAGTCTTAATTAGGTATAAATAAATAAGTTAAATAGTTAATATTTTTATTGCATATTAATTGAATTAGTTTTTTTTCATTAACTTACGAAACAGAATAAAGATTTAATGTAAATATTAATATATTTAAAATAAATAAACTTAAATGTTTATTAATTTTATATATATATAGTCAATATTTATAATCATTCATCTATGTTAATACGTAAAGAGTGAAATATTCTCGGAAATTTGTTAAACCAACTTATTTTAATCGAAATAAAAAAATAATTATTGTAATTTAGTAATATGTAAAAAAAATATAATATATAATAATCAAAATTTGTTTTTATACTATTTTTAATTTAGAAATATACATGGATAGTTCATTTATAATAATAGCCGTAATATGTTCATCAAGCAAACATTATTTTAAAAATAATAATTGATTATAATAATGTAATTTTTCAAGTAGTATACCTTATGCTTGAACATACGAGTGGATAGAGAATTTCGTAATAAAATAATTTTTGGTTCTACAAATTGTCTGGATATTATTGATTGTATTTTCGTATGTACTTTTATTTGTTAATTGGTATTCGATCTCAAATAATAATAAAAATCTATGCACCTGAAGTCTATTTATTTTTATTTTATTATCCAGTTAATTTTACTGAAATAATAATATACAACTCAATTAAAACTAATTTCAATGAGAATTGTCCCGTTTCTATAAATAAATAAATAAATAATACTTAAATAATTAATACATTATATTCTAATACTATTTTAATGAGCAATATTTATATATATATATATATATATATATTATAATTAAAACTATTTTGTTAATATTAATCTAGACATATTCAAGGGAGATATTGCTTGTAAGTGATTTTTTCCAAACAATGTATATTTATTTAAGTATATAAAGCATAAATAAAAGTTAACTGTATTAACTTCCTTCCCAAGTATATAAGATTAAAATCTTTTGCGAATATGTACTTGAAGATTTGTGTTTTATTATGAATTATATAATGTAATTCCCTCATTGGTCCCATCTAATAAAATTTATACTGATCATCGAATGAATAAATTTAAACCCAAGTTTAATAAAATTTTCAGAGATAAACGGTGGAACTAAAAATTACCGTATTGCTATTAATAAAATCTAAAACTTTGAGGTTAGATAAGTATTAGTTTAACAGGTAAAAAAATAATTATCTGAACAAATTTAATTAATGTCATACTTGAGATTATAATCAATAGTGTCAAATATATATTATTATAATTTTTATAAATACCCGAAAATGAAAATTAGGTAATCCTTTTTAGAAATGAATAGTCACATTAATTAAGTATTAAAAACGTATACAGTGAAATGTATGTATTTTAAATGCATGCATTGAATACATAAATAACACTTTTATTAAAGTTTAGATTGAACATGTATCTACAATGTTTACAGATGATTCATGTATTGGTAAGTAATGTTAAAATATTTTAAATATATACATTATACTCACAAATGAACAATAAAACTGTATAAATTAAAAACTATAATAGTTATTTATAGTAAGGTTTAATGGTTTTTTAAAAGATCTGTGGTATTTTACAACAATATCCGAATTGAATTATTCTGAAATTGAATTAAATTATGACCGTGGTTTATTACGGAATAACTATCAAAAAATTAGCATGAATTAATATCTATCTTATCAGTTATCCATTTGAACATTTAGAAAGCAGATTTGATACATATTATTGTTATTTCGAAACAGAAAATCTGTTTAGTTATCATTGAAGTACATACCTGTACGCCAATATAAATAAAATAGTAGATAAACAAATTGACTTGCAATGTTAAATTCCACGTCGATACCACCTTGTAACAATTAACGTATTTATATTAATATTTTCGTTTATACAATTACAATTGTGAAGTCAGAATGCAAGGTTATATATACTGACAAATGCAAAACTAATAGCCCATATCATATTATCATGTTACACGAGTAATTATTATTGATTTATGTAATATTATCCACAGAACTTCCCAATGGGATAATTAGTTTCAGCTAATCCTTCAATATGGATTAAAGTATTTTATTTAACTGCACGAATTATTTATTAGTTTCAAAGAAATTTATTTATATATAAAATTCATTTACGTATTTTGTTTTATTTCATATATTCAATGAGCCCAGATGAATACATTTTCTATGTACAAATATCTATCTAACTCAGATACTCTTCTAGTGTATTTCTTGAGTATTTTAGTTAGTTTATTTAGAATCAAGATTCCGAACGAAAATACACTCTATATAATTGTTAAAGATTGGAATATATTACTCCAATTTTGGTTTACCAATGTCGTGTTGTTCGAATACACGTAAATATATACATGTGTATTATATATATAAATGTTAAGGCAAGGGAGGTCGATGACTCAAAATGTGGTTGATTGATTCCCTCCGTCTGCTCATTTCTGGCTGGTGGGTAGTTTTTTTTGGTTGTCGGCTCAGATTTTATCTAATTGTCGCGGATCAGGCAGTAGCGCCATAGTTCTATGTGGTCAGGTGGTTATTTTCTGGAGTCAATAGATAGATTAATGCATTCGCAGACCGGCTTCAGTTCCTTGCAGTATTCTTCTTGTTCTTCTAATTTTTAATCTTGGTAAAGAATTTGAATATGTCGAAGAAGGTGGTTTTCGATTTTTGTTCTTCATTGCTTGATGCTTTTACAGTGCGTCAAGAACCAATGAATTTTTGTTGGGCAGAGTGCCTACGTTATTGGATTCCAGTATAGAATTGATTTAGTATATGGGTCTACTGTTGAATCCTATCAATAGGACGAAGTTTTGATGTGTTGAGGATTTTAAGGACCGATTGTCCCAGGTTCTGGAGATTATAGTATTTTAAATATGAACATTTTTAGAACAGGGTGTATGAATTCTTTAAGATGTGATTACATGTTGAAGGGAGTCCGGAAATTTCGAAAAGAGGGCGAAACTATTTAGTAATATATTTCACGATAGGAGCGACCTGTAAGATTGAGTTTCAGGGGGTTAAGTCCCTATTTTTTCTGATAAGATATCATGTCATGATTGTATTTTAAGTTATACTGTTATCTATAACTGCTCGAGGTATTGGTATGTATCGCTGTACAGAACCCAACTGTTGGTCATATATTATTATTGAGGTAAGATACTTTTGAATTATTGAATTTTAGAAACATTTATGTGATAGATAGTATCCTGTATTGAGTTCATTCTTTGAAAGTTATGGATTATTGTGTTACGATTAAACCATAGTGAGTTCGTGATTGTTCGGGGTATGATATTTTGTATCACCTCGTGATTGTTTTCATTGTTATCGGAGATATGTGCGGCCCATCCCGGGATAGTATAAGTAAACTTTGTTTTGGTATATATTAAATATTTTGTTTTTGTTCTGATAGGTTTTCGACTACGACAGTTTAAAATTGGATAGAGTGCTGCATACACTCTCTTGTTATTTTCCTGGTTTTCTCTGAGTGTTAGTTTAATTTTAAGTGTGGATCTTAGTGGAAACTTAGGTATTTTATAGTGGAATCAGTTTGTTGATGACTCTTATTGGATATGTCAGCTTTAAATTTTTGTCATATTGTATGGTATTGGTTTTATCTTCATTTAGAATGAGCTTCAATCTTTTGAGCCATGGTATTGTGATATTTATTTCGTTTTGAATATTATTCGTCATATATTATATGCTCATGATAGATACGAAAAACAAAGTGTCATCCGCTTATAGGTTAATGTAACCTCCAAGAATTATTGGTAAATCATTTTTGTAAATCACATATAATTAGGGTACCAATCATGATCAATCAGTGAAGTCTGCGTTAATAATTCTCATTGATAATATTAATCTGTTTTCGCGTATCTCTTGACTAAGTAGGAGCGGATGATTTTAACCTGAGGGAATCGAGTTTGGTGCTGTAATGATTTGTAAATAAGTTCATCATAGCATATTTTGTTAAAAGACTACTTAAAGTCAAGATACGTTGCTTTTCTTCTTTTTCCACGTTCGTATTAAATAGATGATCTACGATCTTTTTGAATTGATTTATCACAGAGTATTCACTCCTGAATGCATATTATTGTATTCAGATTTGTACATTGTAGCTATGGCTTGACGGTTTTGTGTAGTTATTCACGAGTTTAACAATCATTATAATTTCTGTTGCTTTATAAATTTTAGGAAATAAGTTGTAATAAATAAATAATTTATACTGAGATGTACCTATCTTGGTAAGTGATTTTTGGTCGATTAGAGTATAAAGGTCCTTGTGTTTGTGATTAAATACATTTTGTAGGAGTTGAATAAAATTTACATTAATTTGCTATAGTGCTTTCTTTATATGGAATTTTAGGATTTGATATTTAGATTGTTTGTTGGAAATCAGTTGCAAATTTATGCTGGTTTACACTATTCTATATTTAGGACCTTGGACTGATTATTAGCTACCTTGAAATTCAAGAAGAAATAGATTGTGGTTGAGAAAAAGTTTCTATAAGATTTGAATTTTATAGGGATCATAATATCCTTTATAATGGCAAGTACATTAGTACGATTTTTATACTGGTCCGGATAGTGGGTTTTAGAGATTAGTTCAACTATGGAGTAATCTATTTCTTTCATATGGGTTAAAAGAATGATTCTGACGGGTTTTGTGAATAACTGTTAGAGGTTTCGTGTTTTACATTCAGGTGTCCTCCTATGATTCATTGGTTATTTGTGGTTAGTAGGGATTTAGTAGAATTACAATTAAAGGTATTTACAGATAGTTTATTTGCAGCGGATATCTGAGTATTGATGACATTTATGAGTATTATTGTACTTTTGATGGACAGAGTTTAAATATTTAAGCCTTAATAAGCATAAGCTTCCTTGTATATTCAACATTCTCAGTGATTTGTCGTGTGTCTTCCACAAAAGTGCAGCATTTACGTTTTTATTCTCATGTTTATGATCGTAATTTGGTTTCATGGTTTAGACCATATTTCACGAAATTGGGTTGGTGTCTACAGTGAGAAGAAGAGTGGACGTATCCTTGGTATGTGAAACCCTGGGATACACTAGAAAAACTGGGATATGTGGTAAGCTCCTACTTATAAAATACAGATTGTATATAAAAAGTAGAAAGTTGTCCAGATACTTAAAGCAGGATGGTAAGGATCTGACTGGACTATAATCTCAGTTGCTGGTTCAATCTTCATATCAATAAAATTAGAGAAATCCAAATCCAGAATCGAGTCATGACTATTAAAGATAATATACTGTGAGAATTCTACAAGTGAAAAAATTTCTGAGACACAGGGAACTTAGAGTCCAGAACTAGAACTGTAGTGATGGCCTTCACATTATCTATAGACCAAGTTGTTCCTAACAAATTGTTTTCACCACAAAATATAAAGGAATAATTTGGATACTGTGTAACAACGGAATCAATAGCAGACATATACAATTCATAAATAGATGAATAGGAGGAGGGCAGAAAATAAACACTACAAATTATGAATGTAAGTGATCCGATAAAGAAACATTGAGTAATTCAATCGCAATGTCGAGTGAGGAGGAACTCCGTTTTTTTACTCATAAATAGTTTACGAAGGACGTATATCATCAGGTCATACTTTACCAAGTTGAATTAACTTCGAGTCATTAACGGGCACATTAGTACATCTATCAAACAATCTATGTAGACTAGAGTAACTTTATTATCTTTAGTACGTTAAGCTAGAGATGTAGATATAGACTCTGGGCTGCCATAAAAAAGAACATTGAATAAATACCTTTACGGCTCAGAAGTCTCTTCAAAATATTAGTAAAAATAATTGATACATGGGTAGATGTTGGACCCGACTCAAGGATCGTAAAATGTTCTTAGGCAAAAAACTTCGGTACTCAAAGCTAAATTTTCAGCTTTGAGTTTCGCTGCTAACCCCGAAAACTGCTTTATGTCATTTTTAAGTCTTTAAATTAAGAAGCTTAGGTGGCTAACTAAGCTTTATTAGAGGATAATTAGTCCTCCCAGAGAGACAGGAAAGTCGATTTCAAATTATTCTGGAAATTGCATTATTTACTAAAGAACTAAGATTCGAAGAGGTTGATTGAGTTTTACATTGGGAGGATTGACTTGATTCATGACGTAATTAAGTAGAAATCTATGTAAATAAGGTACTTTATTTATTTAATTACAAAACTAAATAATACATTTATTGGTATTTGGTAAACAAATAAACGAATAATTGTTGATTAGTAATTAAGGGATAACTGTGTTAGGGTTTTCGGTGAATAGTGAATAGAATAAACCATATAGACTGGGTAATAATGGTGACTAGAGTTAAAATCTCCAGAAAATAGATGACGGTGTTAGTGAGGAGCGATTGTAATATGATAACAATAAAAACAAGATTCAATACTCACAAAGGGTGGAAAAGAAAAACACAAATAACTGAATTTGTTGGGCTAAATTGAATTCCAGAACAAGAACGTACTAAATGTTTAAAATCATCAGAAAAATAAAAGAGTACACAGATTATAAATTAAACATTAATATACTGAAGACAAAATGTACAAATAAAAACGTTATCATAGTGATGGAAATAAAAGGATATAAAACCGTTAATTTTTATTCATTTGAATAGTAACTACATATATTTTAAGGTAGAATATATTAATTTCCCGTCATTTTACGATATAGAGATTTAAACTTTCAATTTTTAAATGGCAACCTCTATTTATTTGAAATATTTATATAAATATGGCAAATATCAATTATTATTATTATTATTAAATTTCAATATTAAATATTATTATTAAATAATCAAAATAACATTTGAAATCCCAATTAAAAAAATTAAAAGAACTTAACTAACTTACAGTTAATTCTAACAAAAACCTTGTATTAGTAGTATTTAGAATCGAAATATAGTACATAAATTGAGGTACCTACTATCGCATTCAAACAATATATCACTTAAAAGGAATTTCAGTTATAATATGTAACTCAAAATGAATTACACTTCCTACGTATTATACTGAAAAAGTTGCACAAAACACTTTGTTCAAATAACTATGTCAATGGCATTTCAACCAACCTGCATCTCCTCATTTTGGGGGATTGTGGGAGGCAGGGGTCAAGTCCACGAAATATAATTTAAAGCGTGTAATTGGTCTTCAAATATTGACATACAAAGAGCTGTGTACTCTCACAAATTGCATTGAAGCAGTCCTTAACTTCAGGCCAATCACCCCACAATCTACGGATCCAAACGATTTGTGTGCTTTGACACCAGGAGATTTCCTCATTGGTTGCCCATTAGTTGTAATCCCTGAACCGAATCTTACTACCACACCAAATAATCGTTCAAGTCGATGGCAAATAATAAAACAGTTCCATCAATCGTTTTAGAAACAGGGGTCTGCGGAATATTTGACTACTCTTCAAGGAAGATCAAAATGGTATAGAAGACAAACCAACCTTCAAGAGATCTTGTGCTGATACATGCCTTAAAATATACCACCGACACTATGAAAATTGGGCCGAATATACTCCGTCCAGGTGAAGATGGAGTAGTCCGAGCAGCAACTGTTCGCTCTGAAGATGGTGTTCATAAACAACCTATTGTCAACTTGCGGTTTTGCCCATCAAAGAAACTACTGATCCTAACAACTCTTAAAATATGTAACTCCTTCTTGCATTATTATATTCTTAGTTTAGTATGTTATTTAGCTATGTTTTATTTTTTTTAACTCTATCTCAATTGTAAAATATACATTTATGTTAATTTAAGTTCACCTTCTTTTATGTTTTTGACTCCTCGTTTGGATGGACTACCAACTT
>JAIPRL010008890.1:0-19088 GCA_025469235.1 Pemphigus obesinymphae | reverse complement strand
AACTTACAAAGTGTCACCCTCAATCGGAGTTTCAAACTTAAGATTCCTCACTCAAAAAGTGTTGAACTTACAAATAGTCTCATATAAAAGGAGTTGCACCCGACAGGTGTTGCACTTAAGCTAGTAAACTATAAATCTATAAACAATTCGTTAACCTACTATTTCTTTAAGTGTAGAAAACAAAACAAATACTATCTATTTCCCTAGTAACCAAATCAACAACGTATCTCATAACTATGTAATACAAATATTACAAAATAAAACTAATACCGCCACCTCCTTAGTAACCGTAACGTTATAATAATATGTACTAATAAACACTAGTAGACGGACGGAAGCACACAACGGGGATATCAGGTGTCTGAACTTACTTATGTTCAAACCAATGTTTTTAATGTTTTCAACGTATGTTCTGAACCAAATCTTACTACTAATAGAAACCAAAAAAAACTAACTAAAAATCATCTAACTAAAAAAATCTCAATATGCAATTCTGACCAATAATTTATTTTAATTAAAATGAATAAACTACACAATAAAAACATTTAAATTGTGGTTACAAAATGTTATAATAGTGCTCACAGGGTTATTTTCTAAAGTTCATGTTAATTATAGAAAGTTATTAGATATATTTTATAGTTATGTTAAGTAAGATCTTAGAAAAAAATATTTTACAAATTACAGTCTACATTGACATGATGATTATTAAATACATATTTATATACCGAAAATAACAATGCAAATTACAAATAACAAAGATAACTTGTAAAATTAGACTGTGGTTAACATAGCTACAATCAACTTCGCATAATATTGAACGAATATCTGAAAAGAAATTTGATCGAAAATTGGAAGATATCATAATTTATAACATAATTATTATACGGGGTATCAAGCGATTCAGCATACAATATCGTAAGGGACGTTGCCACAATCCGATTATTTAATTTATACGTGTATTTCTTTCGGTTGCACTTATAAACTTGGCCGGGGCACTGGCTCGCTTCGTTCACTCGGACAATTTGACTAGAAAATATCTCCCGATTTGTTTTGAAACACCACGTAAATAAATAAATATGAAAAAAAAACCGATGTATATATAGGCTGCTGATGTTCAATTAAGTACGGTAACATCGCAGTACTTTTTATGCTGAATCCGGTTACATAGGTGTTAAAGCTAGATATTATATTCATAATTGTAATCTGTATTACAACTTTAGATTTTGCCAGACAAAAAATTTAATTAAATAATAACTTCTATATTATTAAAAAAAAAAACACTACGAATTTAGTTGTTCCACGACCACCAAGAAATTTTATTTCGCATTTTGTAAAAAAATCTGATGTATCTGATGAACTTTGGAAAAAAAACCCTGTTAATTTAAACGTCTGATGATATCAAAACATTGTGTGACCATGATTTTAATATTTTTATAATGTACATTTGTTTTATACGATTTTTAGCTAGATTAGGGCGTTCATTTTTTTTTTATGTAGCAAACTATTGTTTTATTAAAATTTTTTTTAATCATTTGTTTTGGCTGAATTGATATTATGACTGAAAAAAAAAAAAGATTTTGAATAAAAAAATATAAGTTATTGTCTGAAATTGTGCATATATCCTAATGCTATTTTCCATTAAATTTGTTGTTGTATACTAATCGTTTAAACAGTAATTTACTTAGGTATAAAGCGTTGTCAAAAAGTTTTTACGAGATTAACATTTTCCAGAGTATTCCTTTTATTTTAATTTAAACTTCTATTGTTCGCACAACGAAAATAATCATTATTTCGTAACGCCTTTTTCCGGGTCAACAAGTATTATATTTCATTATTTTTATGTTAATTTAATTTCTAATTATTTTTTACACGCGTCCCCATTGTCCGGTATATATACTCGCGAATAAATAAACGAAAAGAAAAAGAAATATTACTGGTATATACAAAAAAAGTTAGTAAAATAAAAGTTGTATAGAACGAAAACACTTTAACGTATATACTGTAGTATGGTGAAGGGAAGGTACCAGCTATATATATGTAGTATATTATTTAAAAGGTAAACTTCTGTTTTAGTTATGAAAAAAATGAATTATTAATATCGTCATAAGGTATAATTATATTATCACGTTATATTATACATTATAGAATTAAAAATCCTTAAATTTTAATATACCTACATATATATATTTTTTTTTATTAAAATCCTAATCTAAAATTAAATTAACCTTATTGTTTAAATTAACATTTTACTATGATTTTTAAACGTTTATAGGAAAAGACATATATACGGAAAATAAATTGACATATAAATAAATATATTTTGTAATATAAAATTTGTAATTTTAAATTAACAGTTGTACATCGGATATCCTCTTATTTCCCAAACTCTAATACATGCTCAGGTTTGCATTTTCATATATTAGGAGAGTCGAAAATGGTTACAAAATTGTTAGACGGGTTTGGTAATTATGGCCGGCTTCTACCAGAGACCAGACGCAACCAGCGTAGTTGTCTACCTCATTTGCTACCTGGGAGTCGAACCGGAGACCTCGTGCACCGTAATACACATTTCGACCACTCGACCACCATCTGAATAACATCATTAATATTAATAATTATGTATAGTACATATAATATATATAGTATACATTATAGTATTTTCAATAATATTATTTAATAATTTTTAAAAATTTAAAAATTCTTAAAATTAAAACATAACAGTATTTCCAAAAAAAATAATAGATATATACTTAATTATATCTGTATAGTGTATATCTCAAATGTTATATTGACTCCTACAAAAGAAAACTTAACTTAAATTAATAAACATTTTTTGTAACTTAACTTAATCGTTAAGAAAAAATTTACTATTAACTTTAAAGTTTTACTATTTTTTTCTATTAACTTAATTTAACTGAATTAAAAAAAAAATCATTAACTTGCTCAGCATTGGATTATACATAATTAAGTGATAGAATTAAAAACGCTTTTATATATAAAAAGACAAGCTATGCTATGCTGAGATTATAGTGCTCTGTACCAAGCGTTTGCTTTTAGACAGAGAGTCTGATGTAGAAGGATTTATGAGGTTTGTGGAGAGTAGTTTTATAGAATTTTAGAGGGGAGTTACGAATTTTTCTGGAGATAACTGGACGTTTTGAGATTTTTGCGATGAGGTTATAGTGAGAGGAAGTTATAGATTGGGAAAGGGCCGATAAAGATGAAGATGTTATAAAGTCAGTGAGGGAAGGGATATTTGTTGAACGTCTGACGGAGTGGTTGCTTACAAACTATGGGAGATCACAGATTTTCCTGAGGGTATTAGATTGAACTGTTTCCATTTTGAACCTACTTGTTTTGGAAATGTTGGATTCCCAAGCTGGGCTGGCGTATGTAAGTATTGGGCGCATGTAGGTTTTATAAAAATAAAAAGACAATCAATACACGGATCTAATAAGACTCAAAGCATACGATGAAAATTATGATTGTGACTGTAAGACGTGGTGTAGATGGGAATAGAAAAGGGAAACTGGTACCGCATGGAATGGGAGAAATCAGAAAACACTTTAAAAGAAACATCTCAGAAAATATCAAAAGCTTCCAGTACTTTCAGGACTCGCTCAGTATAGCCCTAATGTAGTTTTGGCTAACTTAAGTACGGCGGGAAAAGAGGGTTGGACGAGATATTTAACGGCAGATATACCCATTGGAGCTTGGATCTATTAAGAAAGTATAATTGGTATAAATATGCGTACCTATACGTGACTTGGAAAAGGAAATGACCTACTTGACACTCGATAATAGTAACCCAATGACTAGGTACTAAATATATATCAAGCGACAAGCTCCTCTTGCAAAATAAGATTATCTCCAGAGGATTCGATTCTATGAAATATGTAGATGTCATCGGCATAAGTCGGAATTTGACATTTCTAATATGATTAGCAATATAATTGACAAACAAGTAAAATAATAGCGGGCTTATTGATGACCAATTCGAAAACTACAACTACAACCAATGAGCTATACGACTAGGTAATAAGAAACTTTTTTATACGGCCCTCATACTGTCTTTTGACATTTTCGTCGTCGAAAAGTATACAAAAATTATACTTATGTGTACTGTATATACGAATATAATAAATATCGGTACATGGATAAATCGTATTTAGGAAATAATCGAGTTATCAATAAGTGCATTATATACTTGGACATCGGTTCTTATCGTGTATATGCATATAATCATACATTATACATTAAACATTATAGTGACATTTTAAAACGTGTTCATGGCTAGAATATTGATTTTTATAAAATATAATTTTAGTTTATTTTTCGGCGAACTCGAGTAGTGATGATAATTTGAGTGTAGATAGGAGAGTTTTTGTGGATACATAACTGGGATTGGCCGTTATGGTACGGAATCCGTAGTTTTGGGTGACTTCTAGTTTATTCCAATGGGACTTGGAAATTAGGGAGCCCTAAGCTTGGCTGCCGTACATTGTCATTAGCCTGATGTGAAGATGTAGGAAAAGTCGTTTTACGTTAATTGGGATCGGGCTGCGGTGATTAAGTACCGGGTACACATCCGAAATCTCGGTCGATCGGCGTTCACCATACCTTCACCACAGATTAAATGAAACCAGATTGTGCACTCAATGTTTATCGAAAAAAAAATGGAATTCGTTACTATCGAGTCCCCAAATTAGTGTTACCGCATGTTAGAATCTAAAAGTATTTTTTTTTCTAATGATTTAAATCTTAATATTATTTATTATCATTTATGAACAGTAAATAATAAAAAGTAAAAAATATAAAAATATATATAATATATTATAATCCATTCATATATCCTACAACTTATAAAAGGCAATGCCTGAAATAAGGAAATAGGCCCATATGGCCGCCCTACATGCAAATGCATTTTAAAATGGTCGAAAACTGGATTTCTAATAATTACTTTGCGTTGTCCTGCAACGCTATAGTACAATATACAATATAATATATTCAATATGCATAGTAAACGGATGTTTTTTTTTCCCCGTCACGTGTACGGTTGTTTGGTTTAAAATATACAAACGCAGGTGGGGGGGGGAGCTATTTGGGAATGGCGAGAGAAGACGTTTTCTCTTCAAACGATACGTATAAATTCGTGTGGCCATTTGTCGTTTTTGCTCATCCGGCACGTTACGAAAACGAACGCGATAGTAGTACCTTCGCTCGCGCGCACACTACCTATTATACGCAATAATATATTATATATATATATGTATATAACATATATAATATATATATATATATATATATATAATGCCAGAATTATATATATATATACTATACCTATACACTACACGTCGTCGTCTGGAAAGTAAAAGACAAATTGGGAAATCCAATTACCCGCGTGCTTTATTGCTTCCTATATACGAAGAACTCGTAACGTCCATTTGTCACCCTGTCACACGGTGTAACATCATATAATATACCATATAGTCGCCGTATATAAATAGGGGTTACGCACCTGAAGTAACGTCTTAGAACTTAGGTTTATACCCTTATTTGTCCGCACCCTCCCCCCACCATGATCCCGTCACTCGTATACACGAATATCCCGTATATCCCGACTACCTATTTGTTTTTGTTTTTTTTTTTTTTTTTTTTATTCGTTTTACCATAAGGTTTAATAATAACAGTTTTACCAAAATATTCTATGAGCAGCAGCCACAATTCAAATTGTAAATCAAATATTTTTTACCGTTAAACTTTAAACCGCATAACCTTTTATATCACGTAAGATACATATATGTATTTGATCATTTATATATATATATATATATATTTTGCGTATCATTATACACTACGTTCCGAACACTTAATATATGTACACAAAGGTTAGTGGACCGCGATCCGAAAATTCGTTTTATAATATTATTTGCCTGCGGGAAGACTTTATTACGTGTATAATTTTTTATTTGTTTTTTTTTTTTTAAATACACTGGAAAAACACAGATTTACGGAATATTAAATATTAAAAGGCATTGTAGACCGTATAGTACGTACGTATATATAGGTATAAATGTGTTTTCGGTGACGTTAATTTGTGACCGAAAATAAAATATAATACATAATTGACTGCGTGTTGTATAAAAGTTTTGATTAGAAAAGTTAACATCGATTTATTACGACGTAAAAAGAGTTTTTTTTAAATGCTATTTACATTTTACGTCTTTGGGTCTTTGAGTCTTTCACTTCACGAAATCTGTCGACGATTGATTCGAAATTAAAAATTAATAATAAAAATACGCCATCATATTATATTCCTATACGTCAGAAAATCGCGAATTTCAAAAATCCGAAACGACCTTTTTTTTTTATATTTTTACACTAAAATCCTTTCGTAAGACCTCGTAGGACGTAAGTACCTAGTCTACCTATGTATGTAGTAAGAAAATTCAAAGAAAAACTGAAAAATAATAATATTTCACGCGATCCTATATTAAAATGTTAATATTAAGGAAGTTTAAAGAAAAACGAAAATCTAACAACTGAAAAATGATTGAATATATTAAAAAAATATATATTTATATGTGATCCATAATTTATTATTTTTCAATAGCTATATTCAAAAAATATGATTACACGTCAAACGAAAAAAAACATTTTAAAGTAGGTAAGTAAGTATGGTTATTGAGTTATTTGAACTACTTATAAAATGTTTAGATTACAAGATAGTTCAAAGACCAAAAGGCAACAACCGAATATCTCATCGGGATTTAAAAATTTTTTAAATATTCAGCAATATATTCGTCTCGATATCGAAGATGTGAAAAAACTTTTTATTTTAAACATTTAGATTTTCGATAATTAATATTTGAAAAAATACATATGTGGTGTAATAGACGTATAAGTCTTTTAAATTTTGTTTTTTACCAATTTTTCAATAGATGTTTCAACTTTAAAATAATATTTTAATGCTTTTTCGTTTGTTTTGCATGGATACGGGCTTATCATTAAAATGTAAAAATCATTCATCAAGCAACTTCTTAAACCTGTAGTATATATATAATAATATATATACAATACATAATATGTAAATAATAATAATATTAATAATAATAATATAATAATATTATGTTCAATCGAATAACCAGCATAACACAGAATATTACACTCAGACATATTATGCACTATCATGCATGGTGATTCTTTTAACATGAAACTTTTGGGAAAGTATTTACATTTTAGAAAATGATAAAAATTATATTTTATTAAAACTTTGAATAAATAAATGAACAGTTGTACCTTATCTTATTTCCCAAACTCTAACATGCTTCACATATTACCTGCACCTCCACATATTAGGGGAGTCGAAGGTGGTGGTTCTTGGTGGCTACGACAAGCATAACCAAATTATTGAACGGGTTTGGTAATTATGGCTGGCTTGCACCTACAAAGGCCAGACGTCATCAGCGAGAAAAATATCGTTTGCTACCTCATTTGCTTTTTGGCAGTCGAACCGGGGATCTCGTGCGCCAAAATACGCATTTCGATCACTCGATCATAGCCGACCCACATTTAAAATGAAATTTTTTTTTTTTTTTTTTTACCTGAGTACTACTATAATTTATCATAATGGTAGTTCTATAATTTGTAAATCATTTCAACGTAGGTACCCTATTTAACTATCAACTTGTAAATGTTCAAATAGCAACCTTTATTTGTAATTTCAAAAACGCATTATGTTTTTAAATTTAATTTTGGCGTTTATAACTTGAATTTAGTAAAAATGGTTTTAGAAGGTTATATGAGCACATACAATGAGGTGTTTACAAAAAGAAGATACTTCATTTTTTGAAGACCAGTTGTCACTTCATAAAAATAATTAATAATAATATAATTTAATTATATACCCTGTGGAAATTGACACATGATAGACATATGGATAATTCAGTTGTTTGCCATAGTGGTGTTCGATATATGTAAGTAAATAGCTATTTATAGCTACTGATTTTTTAAAAGAAAATATTTATTTTCTCAAGTAAACACTTAACATTTAACATAGATACAGGCTACAGCACAAACGGCATTTATGAAATAATAATAATTTAAAATATATCTGAATAATTGTTTGAATTGGGTTCAAATTTCATCTAAATTCTTTTATTCTACTTAAATATTATGAGAATGTAGCATATGCCGACATAAAACGGTAAAAATTAAAGGAACAAGAACACAAAATCGTTGGAGGATACTCAGCTAATGTGGACAGCGGACTCAATAATATAATAATTAAGATACTCGGATTCCGACAAAACCCACGTGGAAATTAAGCTCAGAAGTCATCATTTCTGATAGAATATGGTTCATTCCTCGCGGCCGGCACGATGATTTTTTTTTTCAAGTCACAATTTAAAAAATATCGTCCAAACTCTAGATACGGATGGTTGAAATTGGTCCATCTTTCCTTCGATCTTCGGACAGGATAGTGTAATATTATTATTTTAAATTTAAAAGAAAAGATAAATTATTGTGTTTGAAATACGATTCTGAATGAAATTCGGTATACGTAAATATTTATATATGTGTACAACTGTATATGCAATACACATATTATGTAATAATGCATATAATTATTATGTATGTATATACTGTCAAATCCTGAGTGAATATCAGAGGGGCCAATACTTTAAATAATTTTATAATCTATAAAATTTAAACCTTCAATTCTATGCTATTATCATTTATCATAAGAAAAAGTTATATATCTGGAGGGGAGGTCCCTAAGGTTCCCCTGGATCCGTCCTAGTATACAGTGTATGACTATTGACTGCATACACCGTATATAGGGAACTTCTTCTCTTCTTTTTTAAGGAAATTAGTGGAAAAATTGAAAAATGTTATATATCGGATACCATATCTAGAGCCGATTTTCTATCGATATCATACCAACTTCAAAGCTCTTCCTTGGCTCCATCTGATTGAAAATGTGCTTACAGAAAAATAGAAAAAAATAAATGAAATAAAAATCATTGTAACATCAATGGTTTCCTCGCTACTCTCAGAAGCCATTTTTTTTTTTTCAAATTTTCCAATCAATTAAATACCCTACACCTTAAAAATGTACCGACTAATTGCCAACAGCAGGATTTATTTCCTGTGTGGGAAGTTTAGTTAAACCCCTACCCCCCACTCCTGCCCTTTACACCCTTAAAGGACAGACCTACGTATAAGCGTCTTATATAGCTAAAATATATGATTTCGGGATTTTACGTTTTTTACAATTATAATATATATGGTGCGCCATTATACGCGGCTATTCTGTATTTTCTACAAGCAATAATAATAAAATGGATTCCTTTTAAGCAAAAAGAGATATAAGAAAAATTCAAAGAAATCCTCGTATTATGCGATGTTTATGTATATTTAGGTACATACTGTCGTAATGTACAAATATAATAATAATAATAATTTCCACAAAGGATCACGAGCGGCTAAAATTTAGCAATATTATTTTATTAATTCGTGTACATTATTGTCAGTGAGCGCATTGATGAAAACCTAATGCGAGAAAAAACGAAGGTAGAAAAGGGATTTATATTATATAACATAGGTACTGGGAATTAAAAATATAAAACGTGAAATATATCAAGGAGGCTGTAGTTTATTAATATAGCAGCATTAATAATATTTTTTTAATTCTTCGAATTTTCAGTTATTATATTTAAAACGAAGTGAATAATAAATATATATTATTGTACAAGTACGAAAATTCTTTATAATATATTCGACAGAGAATTCATTTTTCAATATAACGACGCATAAACAGCTGCAGCGGGACGGAAATGAAAAATTCTCTTTTTGGTTTCAATTTGTCAATTTCGAGAAAACGTTAATTTAAAGAAATACGAAAAAAATAAAATAAAAATACGATACCGAAATATTATTCGCAAATATAAAACATAATATAATACATAACGATATCATTTCGTAGTAAGGATGATTCTCTAAGACATAAGTACAATATTAATAAAAGCCACGTCCCCCGCGTTATTTAGACGGAACGTATTTCAGAACGGCAATCTCGATAATATAATCCGTCATAACAATTATTGCTTTATTACTGAATGTATAATATTATTAGCTATATATCATATTACAATAAAATAATCATTATTTACGTAGTCATTAGCTTTTCACGAGTACATACAGGGTGGGGCAGTGAAACGGGCGATTTTAAAATAGCTCTGGAAAACCCTGTAATCAATGTGGACATACTGATATTTTAATATTACGTTCTACATATTATCATGACAAAATAAAGAGGTATGACTGCAACAGTTTCATTTTGATGATTTTCTGCGCAAATATGGCGTATGACATGATCAACTTCTCATTGGTCGAAAAATGATCACAAGATAATTCATTACAATCTAAATTTGTATTAGAATATGAAAATCTATATTACATTAAATAACCTGAACAAGAAAATTACGGACACACATAGGTACATACAAAAGATAAACGAAAAAACCCAAAATTTATAAACTAATATTTTATTTATTTATATTAAATTATTATACGTAATATGTTTGTTAATATTTATTCTATTCTGTAATAAGTATACGGTTAATTGATAATAAATGTACTGATAAGGAGCAAGACGGCAGCCAATTTATGCGTATCAAAAAGTTGCTGACATACTCTTTATTTTGTCATGCGTATTATTATCTAAGCATTTAGTAATCATGGAACGTTGAACGGAGCAACAACGTGCGTTCGCGGTTAGGTTAGGTTTTTAACCTAAAGCATTTTATTTAAATGACCGTAATTACGCGATAGCACGGCGTGTTTTCCAAACTCATTTTGGCATTAATCGTAATCGCCCAGTACTGTTGGCACATGAAATAAAATTGTGCATGAACAATTTTGAACAGAGTGGCTCAACAAATAAAAAGAGAGGTGGAAGTAAAAAAAAAAAATTCGAACTCCAGAAAACATCGAACGAATAAGAACGAGTTTTAAAAGACGCCTTGACGAATGCTTGCTTCGAAATGGACGCCATCTTGCGGATATCGTTCATAAATAATTACTTAAATACAAAATTAACACTTTTTAAATGCTATTTTTTATACTTTCAGGTGGTAAGAATAATTTTATTAAAAATAATCTTGTCGGTTTTTTTTAGTTATTCAAAATCGCCCGTTTCATTGCTCCAACCTGTACTATAGTATAGAAGATCTTATAAATTGTTTATATATTATATTTTATATAGGCGCCCGAATGAGGGGCAAGATGGGGCATTTGGTTTTGCATTGGCTTTTTGGTAATATTGTATTGTTTAGTAATATTAGTATCTTTGAAATTTTTTATTTTAAATTGAAATATATTATACTATTATACTTATATACTATTATACTACCTACTATTACGATTAAACTAGTTTATGGAGACATCGATAATAATATTATTACTATATTACCTAAAATTTACCTAATGTATCTACGAACTGAGATAGATAATCTTAGTTCATGATGTATCTAAGGTAGGTTAAATAGGTACAATAATATTAATGTTATTACTGTAATGATTAAAAAGGTTTATAAAATGTTTAAAAATAAAAAACTTTTTAAGAAAATGGACTTTTGGAAAATAATGTTTCAGAAATTCGTAACACGGTTGGATCAATTGAAGATATAATACATTTTTTTCGAGAAAGTCCTTTGAGAAGAAAATACGAGTATATTCCAAACATTCCTCTCTTATGTGAAACATGTTGGACAATTAACTACAAAAGTATTAGACTATTCAAAGAAAATATTAACTCTATACTGGAAGCACTAGAGAAGTTGTCTGAAGATAACAGAAATCGTAAACCAAAAGATCGTGCTTTTCAGTTATTTTGTTCTTGACGTTCTTGTAGTAAGTCGACTTTTTTGGTTTGTCTATTTATAATGATTAAATACTCTTCTATGCTGGAACCAGTAGATAACATTCTCTAAGGAGTAAATCAAAATCTGCTAACTGTAAAAAATCAAATTACCGCGATTACTCAAATATTTCAAGAAAATCGATAGTCCACAAATGTTAACTTTAGTTATATCTGAGATAATATAGAAAGTAGTTTAACTGAATGAAAATTCAAATAACTATGCAAAGAATTGCTAAAATACAAATACGTAGAATAAATGTACCTGCTGATTGCGCTTAAAGTCATTTTAAAAGAGCAATTTTCATTTCATATCTTGATTCATTAGGCATCCCTTAATAAACGTTTTACGGAGGAAAATGAAGTAGCATATTCTTTATTTCAATTATTACCAAAATATATGAAAAAACTTGATGAAAATCAGTATAAATTTCTTATTGAAAAATTTCAAAATAATATGGTTGTTTTCTAGAAAATTTTTCAGCCTAAACCATGATTTGGTATCAGGGGCGTACGCAGAGGGGGGCTAAGGCTAAGTGGTTGAAGCCCCCCCCATTGCCAGTATAATTCTATTTTTTTTATATTTCATATTACCAATGTTATATATTATATATATATATATAGTGAAGTATTTTCAAATTTTTTCTGGGGGGGAGGTAGTCTAAATATATTGAAAACTAATCATTAATTTAATGATATTTACATGAATAATTTATATATTTTACTATCCTTAGGGGGAAAATCGCTTAGTTTACAGACAAAGGACTGTTAGTAATGGGGAGGGGGCAGGGTTCGTGCACTATTTTGGTAAAAATAAATAATACTTATTAAAAATATTTAACTTGAATTTTTAACTTTTCAATAGATTTAGCCTTAAATGCATTTAATTTTGATATTTTTAGAATATTTTGCATCACATGGAAAAAATGTTATCATTAAGCATCGATAGAAACGAGTGACAAAATAATTTAATTTTTAAATTATTTTTTTTTTATATTCATACATTTTTCCTAATTTTGTAATCGTGATATAAAAAAAACTGTACAGTAAACGGTGGTTTTATTTTTAGATTATTTTAAAATATTTATTTTAAAATTAAAAATATTTTAAGTTTAATATTTAGGCATAAGTATACCTGACAAAAAGGTTAACAGTCTTTGACAGAAATACTACATAAAAACAAACTACAAGGATAGGTCATGAGGTTGTAAAATATAATATTAATACATTGATTTGGTATACTTTTAAGTTTTAATTAATAAAAATGTTTTAAATTTTAAACTGATTATTCCTTAGTTTGGTAATAATTAATAAACGAGAAAAGTACCTAAGAACCACAGACTAGTAATAATAATAGTGGCGTGGCGTGGGTATATGCAGTGTAAGCGTTGCTTACATTGAAACTTTGAAACAATTTTGTGTTTCTAATTTTATACCTGTAATATTATGTAAATTATATAAATAAAAAAGTGGGAAATAGGCTTAGTGATGGTTTTTAAAAAAAGTCACCGTGTTTGTGCTACACATTTTGATGACATTGACATAATAATTACATGGAAGTTATCAGATGAAGGGGTTTCACAAGTATACGGTACAAGTACAATTAAACATTTTGATTTTTTTCATTAAAAAGTAGTAAAATTACATTTATAAATTTTTTCTTAAATAAGTTTGAAAGTTCCTAAATTAATTGAAGGCGCAATTCCAAAATTAAAATATTGTATAATCCACTGTGAGCGCTCTAAGTGAATAAGTGCTCTAATCTTTTAAAGGTTGTCAATATTTTCAAAAGTTGATTAAGAAAATAATATTAATTTAATTACGAGTAGGTTTAACTATAATCTTCCTTTGTATATTAGGTATATTATACATTATAACGTATTAGTAATAATTATACCCTTCCATAGTTTTTACATTACTTATATATATTTTTAATAACAATGAGGTAAGTACAAGCATAAAATCCCTATCTGATAAGTGTATAGTAGGGGACCATAATTTGAAAATTAAAAAATGGGAAAACAATAAAAACAAGTGAATATTGTAATAATTTTTTACCAATATTTTCATAAATCGGTTTGAAAATGTTAAAAAAAAGGTCATCGACAATTTTCTAACAATTTTTTTTCGAACAATGGTAGATAACAAAAACAGGACCACACTTCCAAAAGCTGGTCAAAAACTTCACCGTTTAAAGTTTTTCGGGACAACACGGGGAGCAATCCTCGAAAACGGGGCGTATGGTGGTCACCCTAGTGTATAAGTATATTTTGATAAATTTTTGACTGTCGCCCAGTGAAAATTCCCTAAAAAATGAACTGATATTTGGCATTCAAATATTTAAACCATTTGAATTGTAATGAATGTGAAAAAAAAATCTCATTACATCGAAAATTTAAACGATCAAAATCAGTTATTACTAACATTTAAAATGTTCAATGTAAATGGACTACCAATTCAAGGATTAAAAGTGCCGTAAATATCTCGATCGACGTAACAAATATATGTTAAAAAATTTTTAACAAACAATTTAAAATAATAAAACATGAAAAATAAATAATATTTAGACTTTTGGAACTTTCTATATACCTACTCAATTAGTATATTATACTCAATAAAAAAAACTTTAAAATTAGATCGTCGCCTTGTAAAAAACATTATTTGTACATCATTGAACTATTATTTATGATGTGTTGACGTCATATCGGTTAGTGAGGCGAAATATTATTAGGTTGATTAAAAAACACAAATTTGAAATAAAAGATTATTTATTATGTTTAAAACGATAAAAGAAGAAATTATATGATACACGTATAAAAAGAAGTTCTGCATGTGGCCAGGGGAACCTAGCCGGCCAACAACCGAGGGAGGGATCCGTTGGGTCAGCGAATTCCAGCTACTCGTTCCCGTGGTCACGTATACCCGCGTGCAATGTGTATACATAATAATAATATAATGTTAATGTTAACGTTATAATAATATAATAATAATAATAGTAATAATAATAAGCCACTACACAACATTTGGAACTGTAATATTTAAGGTGTAACTAAATGGACCAACAGAGAATTATGCAATAAAGCTGTCCAGCAGATTGCAAAACTGAGACTATTACAGCACAATCAATACAATAATATATTAATCGATGATTATGCCTATAATAATATGTGAAGCCGTTTTGTGGACATGTTTTTGAATTCACACTATTGTTATTGGAATAGGTATGCTTTAATAACCATACTAAAAAAATACACAATATATTTTTGAACAATTTTCTAAATTATGAGGAAATTATAAGTTTTTTTTTAAAAAAAAAAAAATCTCGGTTTTGTTATTCCTTATATGTAGGTTTATTGAAAGAATCGAAAAATGACTCGTTTAAATTTATCATCTTAATTACATAATTGACTGTACCTACCGAAAAATGGATTAATCTTGGAGTCGAAATACGAAGTTCATAGAAAAATAAAATAATATTGTAAAATTATCTCTATTTTACAATGAAGAATATTTTGGGTGTCGTTTTTTTTCCATTTATATTTTATATGAGACGCGCCAACTTGCCTATTATATACTATATTTTTAAGTAAATAAATGTAAACCGATCAAGACTGCAAAAAATCAAACAAATTGAAAAATTTTACTAAAATCATTCTAAATTATTCATTGTATTATTACAGTGAAATCATACAAATTTGTTAAATTATTGATAAGTACATGAAAAATAAATAAATTATAGATTATAGATTAGAAAAAAAAATCAATTACTATATTTAAAAGTTATCAATATCTAAAAAGTAAAATAACACTGAGCTTTTTTATTAGGTTCTTAAATTTTAATTATATTTTATCGAAGATCGTTGAGTTATAGCTAAATGAAGAGTAAATCAGGTAATTAAAGAGTAAATAAAGATATAATAAAAATACATTAAACAAAAGACAATATATTCCGAAAGGAAGGTGAATAGGGTCGACACGTGCCGATACGTTTATGTATGTGCACGGTTGAACAACTTTTCCGAACCGGCCTGATCCGAGCCGAGTCGAGCCGATCCGATATAGTGAGCGCCCAGCTTAAAAGTTCACCCGAATGTGTATCAATATAAATTTAATTAAAATTGTGAAAAATACTACAGAAGTCCGATGGTTTTAAATTGATTACTACGAGATATAAAAACTATAGTATAAGTACCTACCTACTCGTCACAGGGTATATAACACATAATTTAATTAAATAAGACATTGATGAATGTAGGAAGGTGTAGTATGACAGAGGATACGTAAACATTGCAATAGGTTAAAGATGTAAAAAAGATAATATCAACGAAAAACAGAGATAATAAGATAGGGCAGAAACCCAAGGAGATGGTTGGTAGAGAAGTACAGAGAAAAGAAGAGGAAGTTGTGTATTTTATTTATTAATATAGAGAAGGAGTATGATAGGGTTTCTAAAGAAATTTTGAAATGATTATTAATTAAGGAAAGGTTATTAAAGTTGTACGTGAATGTAATTGAGAACACGTATGAAAAAGGATAAGTAAAAGAATAAAGAATTTGTTTAGAGGAACTGAAGTCAGTGTATAGGAGTGAGGAGTGAACAGGATACGGAAGATAGAGTTCAGTGAAAGTTGAGGACTAGGGTGGTCGACCCGATATAGTTGGGAGTGAAGGTGAAGAAGAAGAAATAGCTGTGACTCGTCAATTTTAGGTTTAAACTAAAATATATGGCTTTTACATAAAAATGATTAACAATATAATAATATTGTATCAAAATTAGGGATTCCTACTTTAGAAAAGTTTTGTTTTACTACGCATATTATCATTTATCCAAAGAAAAATCACAGATCAAATTCAATGTTTCCATTTAAATTAGTTGTGATATCATTTCTTATATATTCAAAACTATATTTATTTTAATAATTATGTCATTAAAAGTGTTTTCATAAGAACTAGTTTACATAAAAAATGTACTTATATTAAATGTTGAATAAATTTCGGAGGGGATTCTTAATTTGTGACTATACAAATATATATTATATTTATTTATATTTATTATATATATTATATAAATATAAATTATACCTACGTATGATATAAAATGTACATACCTATGTAATAAAATATAAAATTTACAATTATGCTGCAGTTACTCTATGGCATAGAACATAATATTATGTCTTTGGATATCTATCAATATCATAAACGATCGTTGACAATCTGAACGTTGAATATATTTTAGAAATTCTATGGATTGGTTCATTAATATAACTTATTAAATAATAATAACAATTTTTTACTCATTTATAAATTATCCGATCATTACTTTTGGTTAAAAATTGTGAGTATCCATATATAATATCAATTGTTATAAATAAAAATTAACATAAAATAATGTACTTTTAAATACATACGTATACTTCAAAAACCGTTTTGTTATTTTCAGTGCCAACCAACTTCATGATTTAATTAATTTTTTCGGGTATAATGGAAACTATTGAATATCTGAGCAAAAAATGACTTATCCTGTTTCGATGGCATGTGGAAAACCAGAGTAAGTATTTATGTACAAAAAAATCATGTCTATACTATTTTTTAAATTTCAATATACGTACCTACCTATTAAAATAAGTTGTAACTAGTGGCGTATTTTTATTATTATTTATAAGTAAATGTGAAATAATACAGTAGAATAATATAAATATAGGCAGCTACAAAATATTTAACGCTCCGAACCACTTAAATGTATTGAAGTGTAAAAGTATATACAAATTGTTTTAAAATTTCATTTTTATTTATCAATACTTAACCCTTAATACTTCAAGTTTTCAATTAATTAATTATAAACTGTATTTAGGTATATACATATAATATAACGGGAAAAAAATAGTTGCAAAAAACATTTAAATGGTTAATTCAACCATATACCATGGTAGCTATACAGTACTGTTTATTTTAACTATATAGGTTATACTGTTAATAATTTTTATCCGTAAATTGTCCCAGAAAAATAGGTACGTATAGTTGTATCAAACTAATTATTACATTGAATGTATTGATTTATATGTACTTCTCGTATAGTAGTTACCTATATTGATAGTTAGCTAGTTTTTACGTGCAAGTAAATATTTTATCGTATACAAAATTAATCATGACCAATTTATTTGTGTTTGATATATTGAACGATTTTTAAATATCTGATATTATACAAAAATTCGAATGTTCGTTATTTTTAAATTATTAAACAGGTACATATATATAGGTGTGTATGTAGTATTGCTAGCTAAAAATAATGGTAATTAATTAATGAAATTATATGAAAAACAATACAATTTATAATATGTAGTTAAGTACCTATATCTATTATCTAATTGTATTTATTGTACAAGTCAAAATTGTATAATCTAACAAAAACACAAATATATAATTTTAAAACCTAGAAGATATAGGTATACTCTATAGTATGAAATCCATTAGATATTGTATGAAAGCAGCATAATATATCATACATACCTACCTAGCTGTTTAATAATAGGTATATAATTAAAAAATGATGAACCTTTGAATTTTCGTATAGGTACCTATATCGAATGTTATGTGATATTTGAAGATCGTTCAATAAATAAATATATTATAGTAATAAAACAAATAAATCGGCCTTAACTAATTTAATAGAATTAATCACGTAAACGCTTAAAGCATAATTAATATTTATAATATTATAAAAACGCGCAGTAACAAGGTGTAGACGAGTGAAGATAATCCCTCTGATAATCATATGGATATGACGTAGGTACCACATGGCTTAGCACACGATCATTATTGTATTGCGGGCTTTGAGGCAAGACGCAGGCGTTCAAATTTCTAATGAAAAAGCGGATGTATGATTATTTTTAAACTTTGATTGTTTTGAATTATTTCTATCAATTAAATTTATTTATCTATTTAAACTATATCTTCTTCTTCTTCTCCTTCGCCATCTCTCCCAACTATTTGGGGTCGGCCACCCTGGTCCTACACTTCCACTTAACTTTATCTCTAGCATCTTCTTCACTTACTCCCACCTTCCTCATATCACTCGCCATTACATCCCCCCATCTCTTTTTCGGTCTTCCCCTCCCCCTTTTACCAACAACATGCATTTTCCTTACTAATCTTACTGCCTCAG
>JAIPRL010008889.1:0-19090 GCA_025469235.1 Pemphigus obesinymphae | reverse complement strand
GAAAAAGTTCCATGTGTAGAACCTTTTCAAAGTCATCAATATTTTACTTTTACTTTTTTTTTCAAATTCAATTTAATATATTATTTATTTGATAAAAATGTTTGAAACTTAACAAAATTAAGGTTAACAACTTCGATTTTAATATAAGCTAGTGATAAAATAAATTAAACCATCAGAAATACAAAAAAAAAATTTTTGAAGTTTAAAATGTGTTCCCTGAACAATTCCAACTACGACACATAGAACCTTTTCATTCTCAGGTGACGATTTATTGGTTCTTAAATTAACACATTTTATACTATAAATTATAATATGCTATACAGTATATATATTTATAGGTATAGGTGTGAATAAATATGATCATTTTTTTTTTTTTTTTTTTTGGTATTTATTTTAAAAATAGTTGATTTTGGATTTTGAAAAACGTGTTCTAAACACATTTGGTTTGGTATTTTCGAAAAAAACAAAAAAATGTTGACCAACACTCCGGCATCCATCTCCGGTGGTCACCATCATATGACGGTGTCGACGGACTTCACTTATCTAACACACCTATATGATCGCCGAGTGTCTTTATTAAGACTTAGACTACGTATATATTATAATGTACAATATAGTAAAAAACACTACCTATATATAAACGTGTAATGGAGAAACAACTAATATATATATATATAGCCGTATACCGAAGAAATTGTGAATTATTTTCGGGAGCAAATTTTCGTGGACACCGCTCGGTCTGTCTGCCGGATCACTCAAAGACACTCGGCCCGTCGTCACGGTCGTTTTGCGATCCTTTGGGTCGAACGAAATCCCCAATTACACGCACACAAAACGGACGGATATGTGTGTGTGCAATAATGTGCAATATAGGATATAACAGCATAATATAAACGAGAGAGGATATACGCAGAGGACTCCGTTCGCACAACCGTGTCACGTCTATAATGCATCTTTTTGGATGCAGGATTCTACGTCGTATATACACAATACGCGCATGTGTGTGTGTGTGTGTGTGTGTGTGTGTTTTTCTTTCCAAATCGCTTGTTAACCGACAAAACAAACCCGCGCGCTAGAGACTTTTACATCCCCTAGGTCAATTGATACATTGGATGATGCGCTGTGCTACAATACGACATGCGTTTTTATCCCCCGGCCCGAGACCCTTCTCTTATTATACGATATTTATTCTTTTGTCGTAATCTCCTTTTAAAAGTAAAACGAAAAAAAATTACAAAAATAGTATCACGCTGAGCGGTAGTTCGACGATGGTCGCGATGAGAGAGATAGACACGATATAAATGCGCTTCGTCGTCGTTACCGTATAACATACGGTCCAACTGCAGAAATGAAAAGATATAACACCGGAAAAAGACATTAATAAAAAAATAAATAAATACATATATATATACCTAAATGAACGCATATAGTGTTTTAGACTTTGAAATTTTTTTTTTTTTTTATAGAAATTTTTTTTTCGTCATTCTCGTCGTTAGAAACAGATTAACGGCTAAACGTCGAGGAGAGCGTATATATTTATATATATATATTATATAACTAGGATGTCACGTCGTGTAGTTATACCGTCGTGAGATCGCGCATAGGTATAGGTATATATATATAGGTAAATATATATATATATATCCAACCTTTTTTTTTTTTTTTTGTAATTTTTTTTTACGATCGAAACGTGTGCCTACCTACGTTTTTACTATATATATATATATACCTATGCCATACACCTATATGTATATATATATATATATAGGAAATGTGAACTTATATACATGAAATATTTTGTTATCGAAAAACCTATATATGCGAGTCGGTAATTTCCTGTACATTTCACGATTGTCCTTGGAACGCCATATTATAGTCTTATCTCGAAAATTATTACACATCGATAAAATATGTCACTTATATAGCTTAAAATTATATATATTTGTTTTGTATTTCGTGATCGGCCGTGACTCCGTAGATCTATTAATCCTTATTATAATATATATATATATATAATATATATATTCATTTATGCATAAGACTGTCGTCCACGAACGTTATAGGTTAGACGATGTAGACATTATATGTAGACTAATACGATATACAGGATAAACTGCAGAATGATTTAAATTTTAAAAAATTTCCTTTAGTTATAAATATATTAAAAATTGAAATAAAAAAACGCCGTAGAAGAGACCTGCAGCTATTATACAGAATGAACTAGAAATATTGTACGATGACTAAAAAATATTTCTTATATATTTTATGATTTTGTGTGAAAAAAAATCATTCTCAAAAATTCTCTCCAAGTTCAAAATGTAAATTTTACAAATAATTTTAGTTTATTCTATATTTTTATAAGATTAACCGAAAAGCATACCAGATGGTTAAACGTGACAATATAATTATGCAGGTATTATATATATACACCTGATTTAGAAATTTGACGTACGACTTCAATCTGACTCGCACGATCAATCTGATAATAAATATATATATATATAGACTTCGACGATTTATAACAGATTTTAATCGCCTACTTTTAATTGCACAGTAATATTTACATATTTCTAAAATGGTTAAATTATCCAAAATGTGAATGTCTATTTTTAAAATTCTCAATTTAATAATAAATTACTGTATTAATCGCGGTCCATTTAGATTTAGGAATTACAGCAAATAGACGTATATATATATATATATATATATATATTACGTAATAAACCACACTGTAATTTTTATGTATAGCGTGTGATTATACAAGTATATGGTATTGCTCACCACAGTATCATCGATTCGACCGTGACAAAGTTTTACTGTTTAATTATGTCTATTTACATATTTGATTTTTTGGGCAAAATCAATTTTGGAATTGGATAGGGTATTTGAGAAAAAAAGTGTCGGCCAAACCGCGAGGAAATGTGTCCACTTAATAAAAAAAGCTTATAATTGGGATCCTAATTAATTTTTTTTTAACATTATATACATATATACCTTACATAACCCTATGATATAGGTATATAGTGTATTTTTACATATATTTAGTAACTGCGGATGGACGAAAGAGATTATTATGTTCTTTTCAAACATGTTTTCGGTTGGAGATAAGTGATATAAAATATAATGATAAAACTGACCGGACATTTTTATCAACATTTTTCAAGTTTTTCAAAAACTACTGAATTCAAAATTAAATAATGGTTTGAAATAACGTGAGTTTAAATTTCAATTGATTATAGAATTTTTTTTACAATCGATTATAGTTTAAATTTTGAATACGTTTGATATTGGTTGATATTTACGATTTTGGTTCATAATTTTTATTTTACACAATCCATAATTTACAATATTCGAGTTTGTTCTTCAATAAATGTTGAACAATTCTACTATAGCTGTTCTAGACAACACTATTGATAATAGAAAATATGTTCCTATTAAAACATGTATAGGTGTAAAAACTAAAAAGATATTATTACCATAAATAAATATTTAATTTTTTATTTTTTAATTATATATTAATTATAATTAATAAATAAATTACATAGTATATAATCTAGAATAACTAAAATTAAACACGGAATTAATTTTTAATTAATTAAAAAAAAAAAAAAATGGATTTAAATAGGATAATTCTATTGTTAATATTTTATTAAACAGATACCGAATACATTTGTTTGAAATAGCAGTGATTATAATTTTTGTCCAGATAGAAATATGGCTACCTATCTAAATAATTTCCATTAATTCATAAACTATTGTAATCTCTATCTGTGCTCAATACGCTGCGTACGATTTCGGTTTTGAGTTCAGCCGTTTTTTCTGATTTTATTTTATAATATTTCAAAATTAATTTTAAATATTCGATCGTTATTTTTCCGATTTTGGTTTTAAACAACTGTATTTATTTCTTTCCACTTTCGATTTTATAATTTTTCGTTTACGTATCGATTTTCTCATAAATTACTATCCGGTTATACAGCTATATCTTTACCCACTTTCATTATTCGTATATATATATAAATATAGAATATATTCAATATTGTTTGGTTTTTTCTACGTTTTGAATATGTATACGTATACTATTTATATATCAGGAAATTTCTATTTAAATTTAAATCACCCTGTATAATATTACGTACGTCATATTATAGGGTCTGCCGATGATGATCTAGCAGTCCTATCTATACGGATCGTACGTCATCCAAAGTAAACGGCGACGAGAAATATTTTTCCCGTATATATACCGTATATATTATCCTCGAAGTTTTTTTCCGCGTTCGTATATCATAATATTATTTTTTATACGTCGGATTTAGAATATTGTCTTCGTCATCGTCATCTTCGTCGTCGTCGTCGTCGTCGTCGACGTCGGTCTTGGCTGCTATATAACCGTATTTTTACTACCTCAATCGCGGTATATATAACCATCGTGCAGTATTATTATATAGGTATATCTGGTATATACATTGTATATAAACATGGTTTTTATTATACTTATTGCGCGCGGTCGTATAGCTACTGCTTCGGGGGCTTCGCCGCGGAAATACCAGTTTCGATAGCCCTCAGCGGCCATGCACGTATACCGAACAGATCGCGATTATTATTATTATTATTATTATTATTATTATTATTATTTTTTATATTGTTCGTCTGGCAGTGCACCTAGTTATTTTGTTTTTTTTTTCTTTTTTTAATGGAACCGTCTCGCTATTTAGATGATCGATAAAAAAATATTTCGTATACACATATTATAGGTTAGGTTAGGTATAATATAAATACATACTGGTACCTGCGCAGTAAGTGCTGTACGTTCGTCGTGTCTGTAATGATAATAATTAAACGGTGAGCACTGCAACCGCTGCCGTTATGTGCGTGCCGCCGCCTCCTCCACAAAGTATGATGGTGTATATCATATTGTTTATGGTCAATCGCGATAGCCGACTATCAATGTTTTCGTTTTTTTTTTTTTTTCGTATGTGATATTAAGATAGTAATTGCGTATAAAGTCATCTACAGATGAAGATAAATGAGAATTTATCTAGATAATAATATCCGTGATAGATAAATTGATTTTTTTTCTCTATAAATTTAAATTATATTATGAATTTATAAATACATATATCGAAGACTTTGACATATTTTCACATCATAATTATACCATAAATATTTTCCACGGAAATCTTTTTCTATCGTTTATCATTATAGGTGTTTTAATTTTCCGAAAACATAACGTTCCAGAATTGTATTGTTATCAACACCTAGCTAATATTCGGAGGAGTTTAACAATTAATAATATATAAATTAAAAAATATATTATAAAAAATAATACGTGAATATGTTCTTTTTTATAAAATATATTTTTTATAATAGAGTTCCTATTACATTTTTCGAATTAATTAATTTTTGAATTTTAAATACCTATATTTATAGGTAATATACAGTTTTCATACTACATTATATTGTATAATCTATCTCTTTTTATAGTGTCCGTGACTTTTTTTTCTTAATTTCTTACAACTCGAATTGTCGCACTTGATATAGTCAAGTCCATGGGGCATTCGCTATCATTTATACTATCTCCGGTATGGAACAATACGACTATATATACAATATAAAGCTGAGACAAGACGGAAGTGCGAAACATTCTTAGTGGAGATAACGGGCGAGGATATACTTGTAGATGCGCGCCGAACAGATTCGTCGCCTTTCTCAGGACCCTGTGGATAATATGCAAATCTTTCGTCGCTGTACACACACGAGATAAGCGCCTCCAATGATCTCCCTTTCCCTCACCACTGATATCTTGGTAGTTTCGTTTGGCCAAGGTCAAAAGTCGTCGGGGTACTTAACACGAAACAGTATTATCAAGCCATAGTTTGGCGGGAAAAATAGCATTTTAAAAACTCAATCCAAATCTATTGCACTTTGATTTATTAAAAAATCCGATTAAACACAAATACATCTCGATTTCATACGATGTAGGATTTTGAAAAACGCGTTGTAAGCCTTGGCTGTAGAAAATATATTGATTGAGCAACGAGGCTTGATACAGTGATATCGTTCTCATTATTATATATTAAGTTCTCATAAATTTTGATAAAAAAAAAAAAAAACTTGTGAACTCAGATGTATAGCGATCCGTGTGGATTTATTACCATGCTTATACCTACTGGTTGAATAATAAGAAAATATTATTTTACTACTAAATAAATATAACAGGGAACGCTATAAGTTTGTAGGATTTCGTCTAATTTGATGAAAATTTTAACTGATAGTTTTTCACTGAAGCTCAGCATACAAGTCGTACATTATTAGCCAGTATACATCAACTTACAGACGTTTTGAAAATGCATATTAAACGAGCATTCACACTAGAGCTGGTAGCATATAGCCTTCAGCGTTAAACACTGGACGTTGAATTATTTGAACTTTTTACTTTAAACTTTTCAACTTTAACCAGCGATTTGTCTTATCAATACTGTATTTATCTTGTTTCTCATTAGTAAATGCTATCGGGCTACATGTTAAAAGTTCTAGTAGGTAGTAATTCCCCTTAAACCTATTTGTATGGTAACCATATACCTACACGATAACAGATCTTATTCTAAGATGATAACATACATCTTTATTACGGTTAAATACGAAGTATAACTACATAATATATTATAACCGTGGGTCTATTTATAATGGCAAGTCTTGGCATTGTAAACGAGTTTAAAGTTAAAATTAAATTACTATTAACATGTTACTTTTTTAAAATTAACTTTTAACTCAATATGTTCACTTTATACAAAAGCATCTAAATTAAGTTAAATTTTGTCCGAAGAACAATTCACATTTTCTGAATGAGGTTTTTACTTTTTAGTGTATGCATTTACTAATTCTACTATTTAGATACATTATTATCTATACTTTACACAAATAGGATATTATAATAAAATTATAGTATCACTGGTGGTTCGTGGCTCTCATTATCTTCGTATTATTTTTATAATATTTAGACGTCATGTAATATTGTTGTTTTTAGGAAATTCCATTAATGGTAAACTAACATCAAGACACTGTTGCGACACTGGCCAGTTTAGTTTTTGCGTCGAAACCGTAGATATTTTCGTGTTGATCCATATTTTATTTATATATAAATATGTGATGGGTGCTGCCTACTGTCTGTTTATGTTGTATGAATACAAAAATATAGATATTATAGCAGCTGGGTGGTATTTTTAATTTTTTTTTTTTTCATTGCTAATAAGAAAATTTTAACTTTTAACCAAGTCGAGTCACTTTTTGTTCAAAGTGAGCTTTTAATATGTAAAGTTAACAGAAACATGATATTAGTAACTTTTAACCCAACTACATTTAATTTTTTTTAAATTAACCTTACTTAACGAGTTAAAAGAATTGGTTAACTTGCCCAGCCTTGCAATGTATCTTGGATAGGTCGTATCGGGATAAGCACGGTAGGTGACAGGAACCATAAAATATAAATATATATAATATATATATATGAAATATCGTTTTTATCGTCCAGTTACAGGGATCTTTGTAGTAATGTGAAAATGATATCCAGTTACAGGGATTCATGTTATCACGGGGTGTGTTGCTTCAGTTGCTATATATATATATATATATATATATGATACATGTGGCAGTACCTACATAATAATTATTATTACAATATAAATAATAAAAGTGGAATCATGGTGATAACGACAATTGATGATAAACGAAACGAACAGTATATTGGTAGGGTACGTATAAAAGCATATATTTTATAATAAACCGATGGCCAAAGATTTAATTATATAATTGGTTTTTTTTTATTTTGATCTTGTATAATTAATTTTTTTATTCTATCAATTGTAGCACATTTCCTCTTTACATTAAAATTAAAGTTGTATTTCAAGATAATTAATTGTAATCAGCCATGATATTAATTTTAAATATAAACCAATATAATATTTTTTTTTTATGTATATTAGGCAAGTACATTATAGAATACGTACCTATACCTATATATTATCATATTTACGGCGATGATACAATTTTTTTTTTTTTATATAATTTTATATAAGATAACTATTTACCTATTTACAAGACGCCGTCGAAGGATTATTCACACCTTAAATTTTTAAATATACCATATATAGAAACATTTAAAAATAAAATAAAAATTTTATATGTAGGTATGTATATATACGTATGTATTACCTATATACAGAATTTAACAGGATTATTAAACAAAATATATTTTTATTGACTGTTATTGTTTTTCTAGGTGTTAAAAAAAAAATCATGCTTCTGCGCTAATTTAAATATTTTTAATTTAATCGTAACATTTAGAAACTCTAAGTACTGCAAAATACATATATTTTATTTTAAATACTCTAAAACAAAATGCGAGATGGGTTTTTGTATGTATATCTAGATTTTAGTAAACCAACGATAATTTAATAAAAAAAACTTTAATTTAATGTTCACATAAATATTTTTTGAGTTTATTGATTTCAGTTAAAGTCACATATAGACAAAATTCTAATTAATAGTTTTACTAAAAGTTTTAAAAAGTAATATTATCATGTATCTATACTTGTGGAAAAAATATATATCGAAATCATAATTGCGAAAAATATCATTATACTTTTACAAACAAAATTATAAACTTAACGTTTTTTAATAAATAAATAAATATTAATAATTTAACTAACACTTTTCTAAAAATCAGTTTTATAAAACCACGGTTATTTTATTATATGTTATTTTATTTTATTTTTTCTAGAATATAAAATCAAATTAAACTACAATTTAAATATTTTTACAGAATTTTAGTAATTATATACTCATATAGACTATACAGGCGAGAGTGATGTAAAATAAGCTGCGATGTACCTATAATTGAAGAAGATGTAAAATATATAATGTAGGTATATAATAGATGTATAATTGTATTTGATGTATAATTATATTTTGTATTATTAAAAAAAATATATTTGAATTTTTAAATTTTAATAACTGATTACCATACCTAATAACTACTTACTTTTTGTTCTTTTTTAATTTTTAGCCATTTTTCATGAAAATTCGTAGTTTTTCTTTACGCTTAAGAAAACTACTTGGAAAATTTAAAAATTACCTTTTTCAAGTACCAATTAGAATCAATTGTCCATCAATAATCTATTTTTATCCCAAAATTCCTACTCGATTCATTCTACCCGAAAAGGTACAAATAATACAAAAAAATTTAAATAAAAAACACATCATTATTGTATATCCAATAGCATCCACGCTACGTTCAGAATCTAAATTAAATTCTTGTTATAGACTATATCATATTATATATATATATATATATATATATACTGTAAATAATTACGTTTCTATTTATACAATGAATCTAAAATATTTTTGCAATTGACGAGAAGGAGTAAACAATATCATAAATTATAAGATTTCAAGTTCAAGTTGATCATAACCTGCATAATATACATCGAGTCCGCGATTCCTATATATTATATTATGATTTGTATTTAGTAAATCATTATAAGAGTCGCAACAATGTATATATTTTATATGCATATTTAGTAAACCATATAATATATAAATACGAGATAATATTATGAGTTAATATGGTAATGGATAATGACCGCTACACCACGACCGCGGGAGTATTTTATTAGCTGATTATGAACCGTTAGATGCACTGAACGTGTTATTTAAATTTTTCACACATTTAAACGCCGTTGTTTGTTGTTGTAAATAAAAATACAATATGTATATATATATATATATATATATATATATATATATATAATACAAAGTGTGTTTCGAGTACGGAAACGTCGTTTAACGGTTTGAACATTTGATATATATATATATAATGTGTACTATATATATATTACAATAAAATCTAAATATAGCTTTTGAGGTTATGTTTTTTGAAAATTATTACATACACAAAGACTACGTATATAATTTATTATTTATACATTTCGAATCACGTTGTGTTGACAATATTGGACATTTGTAATTTGTATACCTACGCATAAAAAATGTAAGCCATTATAATATTATATAGTATATACCTATATCATATATATGAATTATTGATTTCTATCAAAAACGCGTAAAAAAATTATACAATTTAACACTCGTTATAGAAACGAAGTCTATATACGCAATATAACTGCAGCCGTCTCATAAACTCAAAATAGGGTTTCTCCGAAATCTCAACATTTGGGAAGTCGACCGATTTTCAATGAACAAGTCAATATGTCAATGAGTGAACAAACCCATTTATAGATAAAAGACCTAGCCTTAACATTATATTATATACTTTTCGAAATTAGAGAAAATATTATGTATTTCACAAACTACATATTATCATGTAATAGGCCAAAAATTGCATATTGTTATTATTTTCCAACTTATATTTTCATAGTTTAGTTCATAGTACGCCTCTATAATTTTCTGAAAAGTATGCTCTTATATGTATTCTATCGAACATAACATAACTATTTAGACCGCTTATAGGTGGAAATATGACTTATTTGTTTCTAAATTGGTGAAAAAAAAACTAGTATATTATATACTAATAGTATATATTATATATATTAATGTATAACATATAGAAATTATTCCATTTATACACAGATTGTAATAAATACCCTTTTTTGGCTTGGCTGCACTGTTCTCTATCGTTTAGAAATATTGTAATAGTATAGGTACCTATACCTATAGATATTAATCACAAAACAACACACATTATTCATTAAATAATCACTCTAAATAAGATCTAGAAAACTAAAAATGTTTTTAAACTCTTTTTGAAATAATAAAAAATTTTTAATCGAACGATATTAAATCATATTCACATCTGAATGTATTCAATATTTATACTTTGAAGGACGTTTGTGCATCACGTTAAGTAGATATACCTATATAGTTATATTTTATTGAATACATCTAATGAATGCGTATGTACCTATTTATGATGATTTTTATTTTTACAATATCATTATTAGTTTAAAATGTTAATGTTTTTGTAAATTTCCAAAAATTTCCATTTCGTAAATCTAATTTTTAATTAAATATACTAATGTTTAATATACAGTTTTTTTTTTTTGTTAAAAAATTCCAGTTCACGAAAATGTAAATTTTTTGTTCATCAATGCGTGCTATACCTATATATGGTCGATATTAATATGACAGCATCAATTAGATAATTGTGTAATGTTCGTTTCATTATGTGTATTTATAGTATCAGTACTATAACATAATTAGTCAATAAATCATTGATTCTATTAGTGATAACCATATAGATAACAAAGTTTGGGATGGATCATCGATACATTGTTATTGTATTCATATTTTACTCCCGAAAAAATACGTGATATCATATTGCAAGTAATTATTGGTGTGGTAGCGCAAATATATTATATATACTATAAATTACAAATATATTTTATCTAGTAATTTATAAAAATGTATAAACAACCAAATATTAATTACTCTATTATTACCATATAATATCACGCACTCATAACATATGACCTGCACGATATAAGCAAATCTAACCAACCATATATCAGTTTTTCTGGTGATAAATATTTTCTTCTATAGCATATATATAATAGCTCGTCAGGAGTGGATCTATCGGGGGGGGGGGGAGGGGGGGAGAATTGGAAATTTAAAAAAAAGTCATGAGAGGTTTTTATACAATTTATACAATGTAGTTTACCTCTTAATTTTTTAAAGATTTCCTTCTCCCCCCCCCAAAAAAAAAAAATAATAATAATAAAATCGTTTCTTGGATCTGCCACTGCAGTATCCTATTATTGTCTATATATGTAATTAAGTGCATATAATATGGTAAAATGGTATAATGATATATGGTAGGAAATGTCCAATCCGTATATTTTTATGTTTTACGGTGATATAACGATAATGAATATAGTATTATGTCCTGGGAAAATGTATGTCAGCCATTGCTGTAGTTGCAGTATAATTGCACTGTTGTAAACAAGTAATTTTCGCATATTTGCAAAATTGAAATTTTTTTTTCTAAATAAATTACTAAAATATTGAATGTTAAAAACAAACTGTAATATAGCATTACTCCGTTTGATAGCGGATATCCTTGTATATATTCTATATATATATATATTATTATATATATAGAATACCATTTTTTTTTTTTTTTTTTTTTAGATTTCAAGAGTTATACTGGTGATTGGCGCATAATACATGTGGAGACATAATATATTTATTATAGTAGCACTTGTCGGGTTTTTAACCTCCGAAAAGAACGTAATAATATTTCGACGCGACGACGATGACTCTGCTGAACGCCTGAACCGTCTAAACACGACGCGTCGGATGGAGTGGCGTGGGGCCCCGAGCACTAATATACGCGTATATATATATATATATATATAATATACAGACTGCAGTGGCGTACGTATATTATAGTTTTCGAGAGATAAGTACACACACGACGACGATGAGGTTAACCCCCTTAAAAGGCATATTATATATATATATATATATATGTTCTTTCGGGTGTTCTTTTTTCATTTTTATTATATATTTCTTCCGCTTCTTCGTATAATATTTTTTAAGTCAGTGGTTTTTTTCGTGATATTATTTTTATTTATTTTTTTTTTTATTTTTTTTTTTTTTGGCTTCTTACCAACGCGTTCGACCGTCATCGTATTATAATATAATATAATATGTGCACACACGCGAAATATAGCCCGTGGGAAGATATTGAAACCGGACAATAATAATAAAAAAAAAAAAAAATAACCGAAAAAAAAATTGCAGTTAAATTGCAAAATGATTGTAGGCCGCGCTGCCATCGCTGCACGTATTATATATATATATATATATATGTACACACCACCACGCGCCCGGCGATGTTGCAAAACGATCGGCATCGGTGCGTATCGGGTATAACCGGTTGGCCGGTGCACATCGATAGTATCACCTCCTCAAGGTGATGCATTTTAATTTTGTTCGTGTGTGAGTTGGTATATATAATATATACTCGTACCTATGTGATATATTCGTGTATGTATATATATATTCGTATATATATATATATTCATATATATATATATATATTCGTATATATATATATATATGTATATAGGTACACGTATGTGTGTGTGTATATAAAACGATGTACAAGTACGTCGTTTTTTTCGTAAACAAGCTACCTATAGCTACTATACTTTTTCGGACGTTGTAACCTGCAGCACAGCCTTGGCCAAGTAAAGTAAATAACAACGGACGCGATTTTGTGCCGGGCGATACCTGTATGTACGGAAGACCCGCACGTGACCGGCGAAAACCGATTGCGACTCGTAAAACTAAAATTCTTGAAAACAATAATTCGACCGTTGTAGCTATAATATTTATACGCAATTGTATATGTATATGTATGTATATAGGATGCGGTCGACCGAGGGATGTATAGATGAATGCGAGCCTGGGCAAGTTAACAACATTTTTTTTAACTCGTTAATAGTTAATTATAGTTAATTGAAAATAATATAAGCTATAAGTTAAGTTGACAGTTACTCGACGTATATGTTTTATTAAATTTTAAAGTTAAAAGTTAACTTTGAAAAAAAAATGTCGATATACCTATTATATCGTAAAAAGGTAAAAAAGGATGATGGTTGGTTATATTCTTATCACGCTCAAAAAAAAACTACTGCAGGGGACTTGTTCGGCCTGAAAAAGTGTATATATAGTGTACCTACATGTAACAATAAAAATACAACACGTCATTTTAAAACCCATGCGTAAATAAAAAATCAGAAAAAAAACTTCTAACTGCCAAGATTATTGTTTGATTCGCACTAATGTAGTATAAAATAAACAGTACCAAATCACTTCAATATAATATTTTCTATACTGGATAGACGTAAATATACCAGCCTCCATGTAGTTAAAAAGACCGGGCTCAGCCCAATATTCGTGAACGGCCAACGTCGCGGCGTGTGCGTGAGTGGTACATCGATTCTTAACGATTATGTATACATGATATTGTAGGTACCTACTAAAATTGCGTATATAGGTATACCAAAAAGTAAAATCCTCATTCAAAAATTGTTCTTCGGGGAAATTTAACTAAATTTAGATACTTTTGTATAAAGTTAACTTAAAGTTAACACGTTAATTTTAATAAAAAAAAAAGTAACTTATTAAGTCAAAAGTTAACCTGAAAAAAAGTAACTTAATTAAAATTAACTTAACTTTTTAACTTAATTTTAACTTTTAACTGGTTAATGCCCAGCCTTGTGATTAATGATCCATGTTCATTTTGCACATTTTCGAGACTAAAATCCCTATATACATGTTAATATTCAGAGTTGATTGAATTCTATACAGAATGTACCGTACTCGTATATCAATCTTCATTCATATACATTCTTGGATTATTTTTCAACAAATAGCATATATTATGACCAGTCCTGCACTTGAACCATAATAGATTGATTAATGTCATGATTAATCTATATGATATATTATCGTGCTGGCCGATGACTATTTACAACTTAATAATTCTGAATAAATTACAATTACATTTGATTTTATCTCGAACATTTAACTAGAATGGTGCGCTCTCTAGGGTATACAGACAAAATATCACTATGTAGAATATACATGTTCACAGTCAATTTACAGGAAAAAATATTTTTCCAAATTGCAAACAACGTATAGGACTGTGTAATGTGTATATATAGATAAGTGGAAAGTAAAATGTTACGGGTAACCTATATACTCGTGATCGCAAAACTCTCTACGTGCGCTGGTTTTTAACCGAAATCCACAAATAATAAGAATAATACCATTATATACTTGGTACCGAATCTCTGAAATACAAAATTGAAGTATCTACTAAAAAATACTATATTCTTTAACTATAAAAGCTAAAATTGTTACAAATTAAAGAAAGTATAACATATTTTTCGAAACAACTATGGTGGCTACCATAAAATGTTCAATATTTTATGGAATGTGAAGAGTGTTCAATGAAGAAGTATTGAATACTGAATAGGATAATGGTAAAAATAAAAAAAAATTTACAATTGATTTAAATCAGAAGACGATAAATTACATTACAAATGCTAATTGCTTCGAAGGAAGTTTTTAAAGAAGATTTTAAAAAACCGGATTGGACGAGGAATATACCAAGAATAGAATACGACTTATGATATTTTAATGCAACGAGGAAATAAAATAGTACTGAAAACCTAAGGAATAATATTGAAGCATAATATTATGAAGAATTTCCATCAACAAATTGAAAGATCGACCACACGAGAGGGATATACCTAATTCAGATCGTGCCTACTCCTTCATCGATATTGAAAAATATGTTTATAAATAAAAATATCGTATATTATATATATTATATTTTTATAATTTTTTAAACAGGTTTGATATCGGGCACTTTTAATGCCTTTATAGATTTATAATGGTCAAACAGTTGACATTTATATATAATATAGTAGTGGCTACATTTTCACGTCTTACACCTAGATTGTTTATATTATTTATGAGTGAAAACATTATGATAATATTATGTTATTTAGTGATTTATGTTTTACATATTATAATAATAATAATTATTAAATTAATTATAAATATTGATCATAAAGTATTTGCTTTCTCATTTCAGTAAAAAAATTTACAAAGTATGGGATAAAATGTAATATTGACATGCGATTTTCGTTAAAATAGTCATTTTGAATTTCACCCCCTATTTTTGACATCTTACCTATAAAACTAAAATGCAAACTTTTACACTGTATAGATAATTGGATGTCGATATAAATTTCAAAATATATTTAAAATACTATAAATTATTCCGATTTTATTTTATTATAAGATTGACAGTAACATTATTAATCTATTAATCGTTGAAATATTTATCTAAGTACTTTTTGAACAGTTATACTCGTACCTTTTCATATTCGTATATTTTATTATATCATTGTATCTACTCCCAAAAAATTTAATAACTTTAATTACAGTAAATATTTCGAAAAAGTACAGAAAATGACTTATTTCAACCTATTTCGTGAGGTAATTTCGGAGTATTCTCTCCGCATGGAAACCGTCCGAGTTACGCCATTTTAGTGAGATAATATATCTGAAAAATCAGCGAAAAGTATAATTAAAAAATATATGAAAATTTTATGACGTGTTTTATTATGTAATAATTATGCAAATTTAAAAAATGGGCAATTAAAATTAAGGATTAAACGAAAACATTTGAAAAATAGTCACCCGGAAATATAATGGAAATCGAGCGCCTATCGATATATTATCAATGTCACTATCAAGGTTGGGCATTAGCTAGTTAAAAGTTAAAAAGTTAAGTTAATTTTAATTAAGTTACTTAACACGTTACTTTTTTTTCAGATTAAATTTTATAAGTTACTTTTTTTTATTAAAATGAACGTGTTAACTTCAAGTTAACTTTATACAAAAGTATCTAAATTAAGTTAAATTTGCTCGAAGAACAATGCAAATTTTGGAATGGGATTTTACTTTTGGTACTCATACGCAATTTTAGTAGGTACCTAGAATTTTTAGGGTTTTAAAATGACGCGTCGTATTTTTATTTTTACGTGTATACACATTTTAAGGCAGAAGAAGTCCCCTGCAGTAGTTTTTATGAGCATAAAGAATAACCATCCTTCTTTACCTTTTTACGATACTCGTATAATAGGTATATCGACTTTTTTTTCCTAATTAGGAAATTTTAACATTTAACTAAGTCAAGTTACTTTTTTTTCAAAGTTAACTTTTAACTTTAAAAGTTAATAAAAATATACGAGTAACTTTTAACTTAACTTAGCTTATATTATTTTCAATTAACTTAACTTAACGAGTTAAAAAAATATCGTTAACTTGCCTAGCCTTGGTCACTATATATTTATCGCGATTATTAACATTATTGCCAATCCTAAGGCAGGACGTGAAAATACATAATATATATAGTTTCACGTCGGACTTGAAAATGGCTACTGTCTTGTACAGTATACATAACCGCTTAACTAATGGACATTGCTTCTTTTTTTTTTTAAACTAAATTTATATTCTTCCAGATAATTTTCAACTCGTTATTGGAAATTGAAATCGAAAAACGAAATTGGTAGTATATAATCTGACGTAATTATTACTCGATGTTAATATGATAATTTACTCATTTTATGTATATATATATATATATATGTACAATATAATATATAACGCGCGACATTATATTATGTTATACAAGCTTATAATACGTGAACTAGATGCGGGGTAGGAGGAGGGGAGGATGATATATATACGTATACGATTTTTACCGTCCGGACTTAACGGAAAATAAAGAGATCCGGAGAAAAAAAATATCATTATTATTATTATTATTATTATTATTTATTACACGACAGGTCGTGTTGAAAAGATAATAACTGTATAATATAGAGGCATATACGCACACGAGGCTCGGTCTCGTTGTAAAATTGAGATTTGTAAGAGTGTATATAATATTATGTGTGCGTATATATACGGTATTATGAACGCACGTATTGAATTTGTACAAAAACATTTTCCCGGTTATAAACAACGAACATCATCGGTATTATTATATTTGCCTCGTTTTCTTCTCCGGACAGGAGGAGCCGGAGGGGGGAGGGTCGGGTTTTTGAGTGTGGGGGACGATTTCACGTGAGAGACGCATCTAGGAAATTTCAAAAAGAAAAAGGTGCCCCGATGTATGTATATACGTAATATCTTATGTATACGTACGTATATATATATATATATATATATACACACGTATACACATATGAAAGGATCCCGCGGCGTAATCCGTTGGATTAGGAGATGGCCTCGTCTTCGCGTCGGATTTTTTTTACATTATTTTTTTATCTACTTTTTAATAACGATGATATTCACCTCTTTAACGCGTATACACGAAAATCGTATATATGGTATATTATATACTGTGTTTGTATATGTATTGCAGCAGAAGAGAATAAAAGTAAAAATTAATATCGTCCGCGACACGACGAGGGGCACGGTCGGCGGCCGGCGGGTAGTGAAAAATTCCATCTCCTCCCGACGCGGCGCGGACACGGGCACCGGTCGGGAAGGGGGACGGGTATTACTACATATCGTGGTATATACCTACATCGCGGTACATACCTATACCGCATCGGCGTGTAACGTGCAGGTCGGCCCGTCGGACACCTCTCTCGCTCGAGGAGATACGATATAAGATAAACATCTCTCTTTGGATACGCCACTGCAGGGACCCCAAAACCCGACGACGTTTCAAAAAAAAAAAAAAAAAAATCTTAAATTTATATCTTTCACGGTTTTTCGTTTGCGTACATGCAGGTTATATAGTATATTATTATACATTCCGTATATACGAGACACTATTCGTCTCTTTTCCACCGTGTATACGCACAAAGGTACTCGTAATAATTGTTGTCCGTTCTGTCCCGCGATGCTGCGATGTTTCGAGCACGGCGACGATCCGATGCGTGGACCGTCTATCGGCTTTCACTTGACAGAGATGACTTCGGGATAACACACACACACATAAGAATATACACTCAAATATATACGCACACACGAATTCTTTCCCTCCTTCCCCCCCCTCTAAAGGACCGGCCACCATCCAGGACCAATGTTCGTTGCCCACCGTGTAAAACGACTTATTGGCGATCTTCTCACTACGACGTATAATTATATTATATTTTCTCCCCATATATATAGTAGGTATATATTCATACACATCGCATGTGATACGGACTATATAGGAAATTAAAGTGTGTGACGCCGTCCCCGAGAATTTATATGCTTAGGTACCTATAATAAGGGTCTAGGACATTTCGGCGCGGCCATTTCGGCGTGACCGTTTCGGCGCGAAGACATTTCGGCGCGAGAACATTTTGGCGCGGCGTTTTTTGCGGCGTTTTTTTAAATTAAATTTGTAATTTTAAAATAATGGTTTGCAGGTATAACAATATAATACAATTTTAAAAGTACAAAATAAAAAAGCATTTTTAATTAT
>JAIPRL010008888.1:0-19096 GCA_025469235.1 Pemphigus obesinymphae | reverse complement strand
TATTTTGATCTGACGGTACATTGATAATATCGCATATAGATATCAGTGTTACCACATATTATATGACACATTAAATAATTTTGTTCCGTTGACATAGTCACACTGCTTTTGGCGAGCTCATTATCAGTACGAGCTGGCCAGTTTTTTGTTTACCGCTGAGTGCACAATCTGTTTTCATGTTATCTGTGATACGAGCAAGAGGGGCTATATGCGAGCAACACGAGATTTCGGTTAGAATATTCTAACGGCACCGGTTAAGCTGAATCCGGTAGGGTTCTCTATCCATTATCTTATTATCGATGAAGCGGCGTTCATCTATCATCTCTGCAGTATATACGGGATTTATACCTTTACATTATTGTCAGAAATATATCAGTATCAACGATATATACTGCTGTATACTGCGGAAAAACGCCATTTCCGGTACGCAAATACGTTTCATTACTGTCAGAACACAAATATGTCTACACATAAATGATAACGAATTAATAGTAAACAGTTGCAGATTTTCAACATCCCGATATAATAATATATTGTTATATTGTATCAGTTATGACGTGAAAATAAAAACAAAGTCATCGATAACATGTAATGCGCAAAAATATTATTTATATAATAAGTATAATACCTATTATGTATGTTATAAGATTCTGAGCAGAGCGGGAAATCTAATGGTTTTACAATGATTTTTTTTTTTCTGTTATCAAATTTTTAATTAGAAGGATTAGGAGTTTTAGAATAAAGTATTTTTTCATAGCGAATCAGTTGTATAGTTGGTACTTTAAAAAGTTTAATTTTCGATTTATCTAGTATAGTTTCTTTAAGCGTATGGAGAAACTACATTTTTTTTTTTAAAAAATGTATTATTATTCTATTACACCGAAGCTCCGCTCTTATCGTCTTATCGGATCAATGATTGATCATAAAATGAAATACCCCCCAACTATAGAGTACCTATTCCGTCTGACATACGAAATGCTTCCAACCCAACTGTGATACTATTCATTTTTATGTATACATATATGTTATGTGATTTATATATAAAAAAAAGTTGATTTAAAAGTTCAATACGACGAAGAAAATAATGCACGTTGTATGAAAAAAAAAAGAAGTTTTGAACTTAAATACGACATAATAATAATCTATTACGTTTTTCAATAATAAGTTCCCCGACTCCGTCGAATTATAATATTATGATTAATAACTATTATTAACTATTAAGAATTCGTATAAATCTAATTTTTATTTTTCGAAAATTGACTTTTTTTTTATTTAAAAAAAATAAATGTATTAGAATTTTCGAAACTAGTTTCGTAAATATCTGTTGATAAATAAAAAAAAAATGTATATTGCAAATTGAATCTCCGACAAAATTCAAAATACCACAATACAGAACACGCTATTGTTCCGAGAGATGAACGCGGACAAAGACGTTGAAAGTGAAATTGGAAATTTGTTCCGAGGTAGGTATCATAATATACTTCACTAAACATTCGTCTAAATAAAGGATATAATACACTATTGTAATACAACATAATAATATATTATATTGGATTTGAGTCTTATAAATTAAATAAAAGAAATCAACACAATATTGGTAATAATACATTTTAATATCAAAGAAACGCGAATAAGTAATATAATTTTTGTTAAATCATGAATAGTCGAAGTTAAAATAATTTCACGGATCGGTTATGAGGGAATATCGTAAAACTGGAAAATTAAAGCTTCGTGAAAGTCGTTTTTATCAAATAATATCCACTCAATACATCATCCTTTATAGTTTAAACATAATCAGAAAACAACCAAACAAAAAGAAACCAACAATATAAAATTTGTTTAAAGAGAATAATGGAAAAATTGTATATTTTTCTATTTATGAATTATATTTTTAATAAAAAACTAACATTTTTAGTTTACGAACACTCCAAAAGTAAAATAGAAAAGACGGTAATTAAGGGCGTGTAACACTTCGCTCGTCGTGTAATATATTTAACTACTATTGTGTAATAAAAAGTTTAATTGCATGATGTCACCAATATATATTATTTTAATTGTTATTTTTCTCATTTATAAAAAATAAAAATTAACCTTCGGAAAGTATCATATAGAACGAGTTTGCTTTAGTCACTTCTAATTACTATAGACTCTTTCTACACAAAAAGTTGTTTACAGAAAATAAAATTAGTATAACACATTGTAAAATCAATATATTTTTCGAAAAATATTGAAATATCAAGAATATATTAACAATAATTATTATGAAACAGGTCCAGTTTTTTATTTTATTTCTTATAAAACAACTATAATAAATTGCTTCTTCTTATTAAATCTTTACATTTTTGAATGTACAATGTAATGAATTTTTTTAACAAAGCTTTTTAAAATGTATACTTGTCAATGTAACTACATTTTTAAATATGAAATATAGTTAAACTCACATTAAATTCTTAATTCAAATTTTTAATTTATAATACAATAATTAAATATAACAAGTTGATATTCCTTACAATAATACATATTTTATCTGAAATTCTAATTCTAAACATTTATATAAAATGGAATGTAAGGAGTACATACATTTTTTCTAAATCTTTTTAATTGAAAACATACTTCTATTCTTTTAATATTATATACATATATTTTTAATTTTTATATTTTAAAATGTTCTATAAATAAAAATTAAATATTTTGTAAAATACATTTTTTTTAAAAATTCTATTATGTGTTTAAAATACTAAAATAACTTGTACATAAATAAACTTAAATATATTTTTGGCATCAATTTTAAGTTTCTGGGATTCATATTTTCGATTTAAAATAGGAAATAATCAACATCAATTTTTTCAATATTTTTAAATTCAATTTTTCCACACACTTTATTCGACAGTTTTCGTAGTTTCACGTGCACAATGCATATTGAAAAATTTTAAAATGTTTTTTTTCTCTAAAAAAGAATTATTTTCGTCAAACATCCGATATTTGAAACATTTTGTACATACATTTTTTACCCCAAAAAATGATCACATAGATAAAAAATATATACGATGTATCGAATGAATAATTTCTTTCTGAGTATTTTTCTTAGAATCCAAAGTACATCTAAAGTATCTATAACCTCTACTTCCCTCTTTTTTCCCCACTTCTAAAGTCTCTCGTGGACTCCGTCCATATACAATTAGATCCTCTTTTTTTCATTTCTCCCTGTAAATTCTATGTTCATTTTGGAGCTAACTGTTTGTTAACTGATTATTCTGAATAAAAAAATAAAAACATATAGGACGAAATTCGTTTTACAGTGAAGTTATCTACTTCATAAAACATTTTAGATTGATATTATCGTTTGAAATAAATATCGTCCGATCTACGGAAGAAATTGTTCACTAGATAGTATAGTTTATAGTTTGGTAGTATTGGCACAGACATTTAATGAATTCGGTTTTATATCAGAAAATATACAGGTGGTGAAAGTTTATCAATCGTCCTAATAATGGTCAAACCAGATAGTCACATAGTATAGTATATTAATATCTTTGATGTAAAAAAAAATCTTTGCATGGGTACGAACAATGATTCTGATCGACGTTCGATCTAATATTTATATAATTTTCAATTTCTAACAATATTGTTCGTGTTATTTTCGATAGGAAACTTTATTTACGCTTAAAAAGACTACTGTAAAAAAAATGTTAAATATTTATTTTAAAGTATCATTCAAAATACCAACTATAATTGAATGAATATTTGCTATCAAAAAAAAGTTTTTACCCTAAAACTTCTATTCGACCCATTTTATCCGAAAAAGGGTGTTTATATATATATACGTACAACTAAAATAATGATAATAACACATCATTTTTAAAAATATATATAAAATAAACTATATATTTTACGATAATCACTTTAAAAGTTTAAATTTAAAAGTCAAAATGCACATCAATTCGACAGTGGGTGATTTGACCAAACATCAAAAGTCGAAAGTCGAATGTCATATTATGATTGAATGTATTTTCGTTGAAATTCGAAACTTGTAAATTATTAATCGACATACAGGATATTAAATATTCATATCTAGAGATATACTATTAATAGATATACATAATATATATATATATATATATATATATATATATTTATAGTAGATGCTTTAAAAAAATTGCACGTGACTCTCTAGCAATTGAAAAAAGATTGCAAATTGGCCTTCATTTTTTTTTAATTTGATGTAATTCAATAGCTAATATTTTATTTTTTTATCGCACTCGTTATTTTTTGACATTTTCATAAATAAAACGACTTCTTGTTATAGAGATTTAAAATCGGGTATAAAACGAAATGATAAATGTATCGTTTTTATTGGTCATGTGTCATTTTAATCAAACCGATTAGTATGTTAAAACACAAGACCGTCATAACACAAAATTGTAATTATTGTCAGTCTATGATTGCCGACTCCTAATTACAGAATAATTTTAACACGAATGGACACGTTATTTAGAAATTACACATGTGCTTTACAATAATACACGGCCCATCTAAAATAAAACGATAAGTCTAACATTTTTAAATGTTAAATTTTAATATTGTCTTGTAACGACATTCAATATTTTACATTTATACCTTTTGTACGTGTCATTTGTATTAGGTTTACGCTAGTAAAACTTTTTGGTCAAAATCGCGTTTGATAAAACGAAACGATAACGCAGTGATGTCGAGTGGTTTTCGACCAACCACATTACACGATTTTTACGGAACACGCATTATCACAACCCGTACGGCATAACATTACATAAACAATACAATTATTATTTTTATTCCTCGTTCGTTATTATTGTTCCGCAGTAAAAAAAAAAGCTACATTTCAAACACAACGGATGTGTTTCAGACCGCCCGAGAGTTGTATACACAGAACGGACTGAATATTCAGCGGCCCGGCCGATCCTTATGTAGAAGGTGAGTTCTGATGAGGCGTGTACTGTTGGTCAATGGGCCCGCGCGGGGAAATAATGCTGAGCGGTCATCGAAATCAACGGTGTAAAAATTATGGAAAATACGGCAAAAATATAATAAACGTATTACGTATAGATTTACCCGTCCCTCCTAAATTTTTCAACCGTACTTTTATGTGGAGAAATATAATATAATGACATTTTTTTTTTCGCAGGAGAATTCGGTTTAAAATCGATTATTATTATTATTAATATTATTATTATTTTTATTTTTTTCCTCCCCGTTAATCATACCGTATTATCGGACAGTCAATGATTTGCCGAAATGAATACGAGTGATAAAAACCCGACGACCATTATCTAAGACGTACTCTCTAAGTGATATCGGCGCCACGACCGTGAAGACTAGAATAAAATGACCAAACTCCGTTGAATGAAAACGTCCCCAAAGGGGTGTGTTGCAGGCGTATCCGTCGCAAGTTTTACCCTCATCGTAGTATTATAGGAATTAATGAAGATTTTTTTCAATTTCTCAAATAAGCATCCGATATTCTAAATCATGGCCTATTGTAAATCGTATAGGTTGTACAGTTCGTACTATAAAATGTATAATAGGTCTTGATTAAATATATTACTCGATTTGTTCATAAAATATAAAAAACTTATATTTTTTAAGATAAAATAGTAATGAAAGAATAACCAAAAAAAAAAAAAATGCAATTCCATGTCTGTAAGGGTTAATATTTTCATATAATATAAGGCTAAATCTATATGCAGAATAGGAAATTGAGCACGCAGTACCTACTTCAAAGAAGTAACTTCTAAGTTTTGGAATTTTTAGTATTTTAACACATTCGCACACAACTAATAAAAATCTGTAATATAAAAAAACTAAAGAAATCCCTTTACTTTTAATTTAATTTTCAAGAACTGGCCATTACCTTAACAAATAATAAATACAAAATATACATAACAAGTTGATATAAGTTAAATCATAAAGCTGCATTTTTTTTTCTTAGCTACACATTTTCACTACCGGTCTAAATTTTATCGTATTAACCGGCCTAAGGAGAAATCTCCCCTTGATCCCCCTGAACAGCCCACGCCTTGGTCTAACGACCTCTCCCCCATCAGTGATTATGAAAAATATCATTAGCAGTTCTGTAATTTTTTTGGGTTTATAGGCAAAACATTAATTATTTATGTTTTGTGTTTTATGCGTATTTACGTTTTCAGAGAAATAATTCATTAAGCATTTAATCTGTCGACTCTCCCTTAAATAATTTTTTAAGACGACCCTGTGTATACTTTATATTATATACATAAACTTAAATAAAAGCACAATCGATATGAAATGAATAGCCTCAATTATCGGTCATATTTTCAAAATGAGAATAAAATAACAAAAAATATTTTTGGCTTTACGACAGCTTTATGGTCATTTTCACTTTTTTAGTAGCTTAAACTGGCAAATTAAGGTATTTTAAAATATATCTAAATTAAGTAAAGTAAAGTAAATAAGTATATTATTCTAATATCTACAAGTAAAATTATTTTGTATTACCTAATGAATATTTCGAGTACTCTTATTCTATCAACATTACAGATAAAATTTCATTGAGAAATTCAATAATAAATAAGTAATTACTAATTGTTATAAATTATAAATTATTCAGGGTTTTACCTTCCCACCCAACAAAAATAAAAATCATTACGTCCCTCGTATGAATTTTGTATGATGTAAAAAACATTATACATTTATACCACAGATTATCCAAACATAATTAGCTGACACCATACTATCATTTGGCAGTCAGAAAATGTAACTGACAAAATTAAAAATGTACCCAACACGGTTAATAATTGCACATTCAAATAACGTCATTAGTATTTTCCTACTATTTTCTTTATCATTAATATTATCAAATTATAATCACAGAACATACGATAATATACGCAGGGGGCGTACACTAAGCCGATATCACAAAATCAGTCACCATGTTTTCGAATGTCATGTTATCGTTGTTTACACCATAAAAAACACAATCAGTACTATTCTATGCTACTTATCATTGAGTTTCGCAAACAAGTCGAACATTTGTTATTCAAAGTTATTTTTGTACAATCGTTTTTAAAACGTAAAATTATATAGGTTTCTAAAAAAAAAACCCTATTGTGATGGTTAGGTGGGTAACCTAACCTAACCTAGCATTGATTGTTCCTATCATTTTCGTTATTCCAATTCTATATAAATATGTACAGGTATGATAATTAAATAAATAATTCGTTTAAAATTTGTTGGTGCCTAGAGGGAGAGTAGGTGAGACGTAATATTTGACCTCTTGGAATTTTTGAAATATATGTAGAAGCTAAATAAGTATATTATATATGTGTCGTGGAATGTACTGAAATGGTAAGTATAAATAAAAATAATCTTTTGCCTGTATTTATTTTATTTATTAACGAACTTAAGTCCAAATTAATTTACAAAATTATAATATAATGATAACAATGATAATACTTAAACATATATACTACACATAATACGATATTTATATATAAAATTATATAATTTTATTCCTATGTATTCGAGTATTTATTTATTTATTTTTCCTACCTGATTTCCGAGCAAATATTTTTTCCTACATTCTTATGGTTTATACCAAATGATGAAAAAACTTCACAATACGTATCCGAATGATTATTACGATTTACCAATGAAAAATATATATAAAAAATAATGAATATTTCGTAGGTTACGGGCACTACTATCCAGGTATTCAAATAATTATTCACATATATTACAACTAAGTTGATAAAAGAAAATTTAGATCTAAAAAGTGATAAAACATAATATAATATTTTTCTCCACATACTAGCATTTTTGTAAAAACAAAATAATCAGGGCCGGCATCCCGAAGGGGTGTGTGGGGAGGATCACTACTCCCCATCCCTGGAAAACTTACTAATAAGTCATCAAAATTAAGTTCAGTTGGCAGAAACAGAAAGTCGATGACTTATTTGTTTTCCTTATTTACATTTCGTCGGTATTTTCGAACATTCCTCCCCCTCCCCTCAATAAATATTTCTTTAGGACGGTCCTGAATAATATGTTATCAGTTATCATGTTTATTGTTATGTTCGTTATTTACGTTCTTAGCCATTCGCTGATTGTATAATGCAACACATAACTGTTATCATATATAAATGTTCGATACCACAGACCGAATCAGTGGAAATTAAGTAAAAAAAAAACTATAAATGGTAGCTTTCTATGTGGCCATGTAGTTCAGTAGTTCAAGGTCATCGGGCTAATCTCATCGAGAACATTATAATTTATAGTTGGATACATATATACCAGCCAAAGTAACAAACGAAAAAAAAAACAGTCGTAATTATTATTATTATAAATTTTTTTTGAATCATTAGTTCCAGAAACGTTAATTGTAGAACATTGTAGGAACACTGTTTAAGAAATGTTCTTACAATCTTATACAGTGAACGTTTCTGGAACTTTCTTCATAAAATGTTTCTATAACTGTGACTCGTCGCGGTCGACAGACATCATCGTGAACAATACAGGGACTGGAACCTGAACGATTTTATAGGTTATGGTTCTGGTTCGGTTCATTAAAAAAAAAAAAAACAATATTTTGGTTCCGGTTTTGGTTCTGGTTCGAAAACATTTCGGTCCCGGTTCCGAATAATATCGGTATGAACCGGTTCTTCAAATTATCAACATGATTAGGGATTTAAAAAATTGTTTAGCCAACTACAGCCGACAAGTGAGTTTATTTACGAGTACCTACTATTTTTATAACAAAATATTTTTTTTTATTTCGTGTTATTGTCAATAATATTGCAATTTTATTGATTGAATATTGTGTTATTAAATTTCTAACGAATTGTAGAATTTTTAAAATATACTGCTAAATCATACTGTAAGTATATCATACGTATTGTACGTATCTAGTTCTTTCGTACATAAATAATTATATTATCTAAGTGTGTACATTGAATGTGTAATGAGCATGTTATTATATTATGATAATCCATTTTAAAAATCGCCCTAACAAAATTATTCATAACGTTAACTTGTGTACCGGATTTCGCACATATAGAAGCAAAAACGATTGACCTTTTTGTGTGAAAAGTGAATTTTCGAAATTCTAATTTTTTTTTTTTTTTGGGGGGGGGGATGGAAATGGAGCCACGCGTGCATGATAGGAATCCGACATTATTAATACCATTGCTGCAAATGCTGCCGCTGTGTACCGAATAGAGTATAAAATATAAATGTAAAAATATTTCAAGGATAAAGCTGTAGAAGCGTATCATACGCAATGTTAAGTAAATATCGTGTATAAAATATTTCTACAGCGTTACGCATGAATTCGTGAAACGTTTGTGCAACTTTTATTTTTCATACTCAATTCCGTTTAAATATACTTGGTTTTGTGGGGTCTATTTCTACAGAACACTCCATCCCCCCCCAAAAAAAAATTGGAAATTTTAAATTCAGTTTGACACAATCGTCTGTGCGTCTGTGTGTGTGAAGTTCGGTCGTTTGTGCGCAATATTCACGGAGTTCTTCACAAATCTAATTAAATAAGTGTAGTAACGACGTCCCCTCCCCCAATTCACATTTTAATTTTCACCACATTCCCCGTGATTTATTACGTGTAGGATTATTATTTTATTAGCAGTGGCGCCGAAAATACACAACAAGGGGGGCGGGTGATCTGCTGGTTAGTGTCAAGAAATATTATACAATGTCAAAATATAACATTTAATCATTAAAATCAATACATCATTATAATATTATTACGATAAATATCACATTCATAACAATATTTGGGACACCCAACTATCCATTGATACATTTCCGATAGAAAGAGTTCAACGAAAATTCCTATCCTTTGCCTCTTTGGTCCTTAAATCTTTAAATCTGTCTAGCCTTGCCGATCGACGGCATACTGCTAATTTATTATTCCTTTCTAAATTATTATCTAATTCAATTTATTGTCCTATGTTCCTTTCTCAAATAAACTTCAAAGTTTCTACTAGGCTCACTAGAAATATTTCTCCCTTTTATATTCATTTTTCCTTTTCAAAGTATTTGTGAAACTCTCCTATGTATCGTCTTATGCATCTTGCAAATGAAGACACCACCTTTAATATTTTCTCTAAACTTTCATTAACCAGGTCACCCTTCTTTTATTTTTTGTTGTATATATTTAATTGTTGTTATCACTACTCTTGTTATATTATTTGTTATTCTTATTCTTGTTTTATATTTTATTCATTCTCTTGTCTTGGGCTATGGCCTGTTTTGTAAAAATAAATAAATAAATAAATATAATCATATCAGCGGAAATGATTATAACATGTAGGTAGTTATTATTATCGATAGATATTTTAGTAGTTATGTTCTGTGACAGCGTCACTACAATATCTACAGTTATCATTTATCAAAATCGTTTGTGTGTATATATATATAATATTATTTATATGTCTGCGTGGTTATCACAATGAATATAATAACGCGAAAAAAAGCATGCCAACTGTCGAACACCGTACTGTAGAAAAGTCGATGGGTTTTTTATTTCTTTATTCACGTTTTCGAGGAAGTAATTCATTCGGCGCCGTTTAATCTGTTGACGTGGCACCTTTCCCTTAAATATTTCTTCTGGGCGACAGTGGTGACATTTCAATCAGTTGGCCTTCGACCACTTGATTTCCGACCGGATAATCTAAAATGTATTATATTTGACTGGATATAACGATTTTGTGAGTTAAGCTCTACACGGTCTGTATCTACCACCCGTCTGCTTAGAAGTTTTCTAACATTTATATAATATATAAACGTGGTTATTATTGCTATAACTGTTTGGTGAAACGTAGTCGACGACAGCGGTTCGGACCGTACAAACACGCTGGCTGGTGTTACGTCTCATCGCTCCCGGACCGAATGTACCTAACCGTTTTCAACGGACAGCTCAAGCGACATAAAGTTTTTCACGGATTATCGTCGTCAATGCCATTTAGTTTTCGCGTTGTCCAAATAATATATAGTAGTTCTTGATATTTTTCCTCTGACACACGTATATACGGTTAAAAGTCAGGACATACATTATATTTTATCCACATGTATTTACGTATATAGCGTAAATGTACAGAAACGACTGCCTTTTGTAATCCCATTTATTTTTCATCTTGGGTTACCACGTGTACCGACTATTGTGACGTTGTCATTACTCATTAATATATGTATGCACGTATACGTATACGTCTTGTTCGAAATGCCATTACTTTCGTGTCGTAAAAAATACCGTACGAACATAATAATGTGTGGTAGAAAATAATCAGTTAAATTTTTTGTTATTTATCATCAGATTTATAGTTGGATTCGCGGTTTGTACGGGCCATTTGTGCCGGTTGGACGAGCGCTTTAAAAGTCTTATATTACTCTACCAGGGAATATATAAACAAATAGTCTCCATGCCGAACCCCCGTGCACTCCTACTGCACATAGTTCTTCCTCCACGACTCGTGAATTAAAAATACCTTTGTCTTCTTATGTTTCTTCTTCTAAGGTCTCTTTAAAAACCACTAAGGTCTATCGACGCAACGACAACGTCTCTCCATTTCTCCCTATCCCTTGACATTACTTCCGCGTTCTTCATCCCAATCATCCTGAGGTCTTTCATGATTCTATCTGCCCACCGTTGTCTGAGTCGTTCTCTAGGCCATTTTGTGTTCGGTTTCCATTTTGTTATGTTTGCCAATACTCCTTCAGATCACCAAATATGACTAGCCCATCTTATTCTACTACTCTTCGTGACTCCTATATTTCTGCCACCATATTACTAAACTCCCTTAATGATTTCCATAATTTTCATTTTTCTACCCACACTTCTTCTTTTCTTACTAAATCCATTATACTCAAATTCCACTCAACTCCATGTACTGTATCCATCTTCAAAATTTCTCGTTTGATAATTGTTCCAAAATATTCTTTCTGTCTATTTACCACCTTCTCATCTTTTGTTAACACCATTCCATCATCATATTTTATACATTATATATTTTTATAATTCCTGGATTATTTTTCACATTTTTTAGCCAGCTTATACACTTTATTTCTAATTCTTTAGTTCCTAATCTCTTATAAAACTCAACATATATTTCTAATTTAGCTTTACTCATTGCACATTTTGCTGTTTTACATAAATTTTTATACTCTACCCAATCATCCCTTTTCCTAGATTTCTACCATTTCTTAAACAGTATTTTTTATTCGATATTGTCTTTTTTACTTAATTAGCTTACCACCATATTTGCTTGTCTTCTGGTTTCTGACCTCTATTCTCACCAATGACTTCTTTAGCTACCTTTTTAATACCCTCTACTACATATTCCCACATTTTGTTTATAATTCTCTCCACGTCCCATACTCCAGTCTCATTCAGCTTCATTGTAAATACTTTTTCATTTTCGCCAGTTCATTTCCACCACCAAATCTTCGGTTCCTTACCAGTTACCTATATTATTATTCGTATGAACTCTTTTATTCTACACCAAACATCCATAACCATCAACTTATATTATGTTGTTACACTCTCACCAGTCATTACCTTGTAGTCCTTACATTGTTTTAAATAGCCACACCTCTACATAAAGTAATCAATTTGTGACTTTTTCCATCCAATTTTATACATTAAAAATGCTCTTCTCTCTTACTTAAAAAAAATGATTCACAATCACTCATTAATACGCTGACGGATAATCAAGTCTTTTTCTCCATTCTCATTTCTCCAAATCCATGTCCCACATGTACTCTACACATAATCTATTGTATCCTTTCCACACATGTCTATTGATAAATAATTATATAATTCATTCATTTTTAGTATATATTTATTCTCGTGTTTATATTTTGTTTTTTTTCTGTGAGCAACTATTTGACAAAATGTAGTTCAATAAGAGTTTTGACAAATAAATATATATATCTTAATTCGAACTAAAGATTTTAATGAATAATTTTTAGATAAAATATAGTGATGAAGGAGAATATGAGATAACAGTAAACCAATAAATACAAAAAAATATACAGAGAAGTAATTCATTACTGCAGCAATGAACCTGTAACCTGTAATAAGTCAATAAGAAGAAGAAATTATTAAATTTTAATCAATTAAAATTATTTATCTGTTATGTGGAGAAAATTCACAAATAACTTTTCATTGTGACTTCTCATTCGATAAATATTTAAAATATTTTCAAGTGTTGTCGTGTGATTGATGCTATATCATTGTCATAGTTTTTTCAATCATAACTGAAAGGCTTTAGTCAAATTAACAGTAGCTAAGATTTTAATCAAATTCATGGTTGTTAACGTTAACAATATTTGCTAATGTCAGATATGATTTAACACATTACACAATATTTATGATATCAGATAGAATAATATAATATTCGTAAGATGTTTTTAAAGTTAATTCTTGAAAATGTCCCAAGATCGTAAATAAAGAACGTTATGTTTAGTTTTTTTCTGTCAGCAAGGATATGACATGAGTAAAAGTGAAAACCCGTCCTAAATAGAAGTTTTTCACTATCTCGCGCGTTTCTAATTTAAACAGTATTCATAAAGTGTATATATATATTCTTTTTATTAAAATACTCGATAGTTATTAATTTCATATGCTTATTTAAAGTTTCCTTTACCAGATGTAAAATCTGCAGCAAACAGTTAGCATATATATATATATATATATTTATGTGTGTGTAAGTGTGTGTGTATGTATATATATATACCTATCTAAATATATATATATTTATATTGAGATTTTGAGTTAAAGCTGCGAAAATAATATCGACGGCAAAACGAATGGAAAAGTTTTAAAAGAGTTGTTGCAATCGTTATATATGTTTCAGACAGATGGTGTGTATCGATGATTGAGGGCTACGTGTTATTTGCAATTTTTACTAAGCTCTGGCACAAAGTTTTTAAAGCACGTACTATATATGTTCTTTGGGAAGTTGGAGGATCGTATTTATTTTCTCAGTCGACAGAGAAAATGTTTATTTTATTCGCGATGATGTCGAAAACGAAAGGACTGCCGTAATATTACAATGTAGAGTTGCAAAAATGTTTAGATACTCGATTCCATTTGGTCAATTTTTCAAAAAATATTGAATACTCAACTTTATTCGTGTACTTGTATAGATCATTTTATTGGAAAGCCCGAAAAAAATTGTCCTCGTATTTTATATGATATCGTCAACATGATGATTAATTGAGAACCTATTATGAAATCATATTAATAAATGTTATAAATAAAATTAAATATGTGGCCTACCAGTGTTAAGAAATGTTATTATTTTGTAAAGTAAAATATGATAACGATGATATTTTTGGATTACGCGTTAGATATATTTTTTGCTAATATACTTGGAAATATTTTGGAAACTAATCGTTAACTTACATATTTTTTTTAAAAATAATAACTAATAACTATTTAAATTTTAATTGATTAATATCAATCATCAAAAGGTATTGAATCTTATAGTAAAAAAGTAGAATTAAATAATAAATTAAATCTTATTTAAAAAAAAAAAACTTATTTAAACCTACAAGAATGTGTTTTAAGTATAATATAATGAATGAAACATTGGAACAATCGAGTGAATAATAATAATTTTTAGTAAATAATTAATAAAATTAAAATATAAAATTATTTATTAATTTAAGTTTTGTTAATTTTTATTTTTTGCTTTTAATTGTGTCAACGTTTTACGAGTTATTTATAAAAGGGGCTTACTGATATAAAAAAATTCGTACTTTTTCATCTCGTTCGTTTGTACCATATTATATTTTCTGTTTCGTACCATTCTGCACATCGTCAGTACTATCCACCATCCCAAAGTTATAGCGTTTTTAATTCAAGATTCCCGTTAACGATAGACCCTCACATCGAAATTTCAAAATGATTTTTCGCCATGTTTGTTTGTATTGCGTCGTTCATACTGGTTCTTATAAGTATTCCCATCGATAGTTCTACCTCCCCCACACCAATACCAAACCTGTCATTCAATTTTTCAAATGTATTCTACTGAAGTATGATAACATTATTCTAGTGAGTAGAAAAACGTCTTCGTTAAACAATAGTTATTGAATGTTGTCACTTGTCGTATGGTGAATGATTTAATTGATAATTGTGTAACTTGCTTCCAAGATATGATCAAAATTATAATATGATCGACGTAGCACATGTCAAATTCTACAGAAAATGGGATGTTTCGATGCGAATCGTTTTAATATAAATGTATTTCTATTGTTTCATCAAAGTATATCGTCGGTAGTTATTGGTTCTCGTAAGGCACTATCGAGTAAAACGATATTGAAATTTCTCGACGTTTGTTTTCTGAAAACAAGTCCAATGCACTTGCTGTGTTTTCAGTTTGATGGTTCAAATACTTCTGTCATTGACAACTATACTATTATACATCTTACATAGATACTATCCAGACAACAACGAAAATCCAAAAACAAAATATTTTAAAACATTTACCGAAGCCATATAAACGTATTTTAGGAAACATTTTGGCCCAAAAAATTGACGTTTAACAATATTAATCAACTTCCGGATATTTTTTTTTATATATTTATTTATTTTAGCAATTTAAAAGACGCAATATCATAGATATTCGACTGTGAACTTGTTGCAACACAAGAGAACCGATTTAAAGTACTACAGTAATTTGTATTATTGTTTTAATATAAAATAAATAGTATATTGATCTATTCGAAATCATAACAATTCTAAGTGAACATCTAGCTATTATAAAATATCTAGTAGTTTACCAAATATAAAATTAATTTGTTCGAAATTTTCTTCTAAATTTCTTTTTTAAAATACCATCTGTGTTCTATTTCCAAACTATATAATAATTAATATTAACCATCAAAACTACCCTGAAAATTATTTTCTGTTTTTCAAAAATAAAATACTACATATTAAAATCTGCAATATAGATCGCCACTCAAATAAAGTCTGAAATTATCAACCATTTTGATATTATATAAACAGTCAAATTGATAAGAGTGCCCGTATTATGTTAACAATTAATATTAACATTAATAACCCCCAGTGTTTACTGTTGAGTAGACATCACTAACATATTTAAATACAGTTAAATAAAAATTTTAATAATTATGTATATAGAATAGAATATATTTAGAATAATGGGAAAAGATGATTACAATTTATTTAGATAGAATTTTTAAAAATTATTTCAACTAATTTTACGATTATATTCATATCATATCAAGACATATCAAATACAGTTTTTAGTTAGAATAATATTATAATAAAATTAAAACTTGAACCGGTTTTAGGAAAACCAGTTATAATCGTCCTTTTTACATTACAATAATTTATAAAACTAATAAAGCAAATGCTAAAGCAAAATATCATATTTCTTGTAGGAACATAACCGTTTTCAAAAGTCCTGTACAAGATTAATTAACCATTATTTCTTGGGGGAAAATATTAGTTCCTATGGAGGAAATTTCAAAATATCTCAACGATTCTCTCATGTCTATCATAAAATACCACTTATGGAGGCTGCTATAGGTAAATAGATGGAGTAAAATGTGTGGAAAAGTCCAAAAAATAATGTAGGCGAGTTATCTCATCTCAGATGTGCTTGGGGAAAGTAATTGAGAGTACGTAATTTCCGTAGTTAAGTATAGAGATAGCATAAGGAATGAAAATACCAGTACCAGTCGAATAGCTAATATTATGAACTAAAGCACCAAAACGATTTGGGTTAGATTCACGCCCAATTAGGAATGATAGATACAAAATTAGATTGGGTAAGTGTGAAATGTAGAAACATTGACAGACAAGAGCAGGAAGTTAACAGAAGTTCTGAAGAGGAGAAATGTGAATATTTGTTGTACGAAAAATAGAAAGTTAAAAGGAGAGAAATCGAGAAAAATTAGTGATGGGTATAAAAACGAGTACGAGCCTGGGTATAGGCGAAGTAAAAATGAAAAAAAAAAAGTGATAAAGATAAACAGGAAAAGTGAAAAATCATGGGAGGAAAACTAAAAGTAGTATTTCTAGCAAGAGACGGTTGAACTTATGCAAGGCATGTCAGGAATTAAGATAATTGTGTTTTTTTGAACGGATATGTGGGCAGTGATATAACGGATTATGAGAGAGTGTATAAATAGTATAATAATGGAAAAAGGAATGTGTTAGGAGTAAAAAAACCTTATTTGGTGTCATTGCATAAATTAGCGATTGTAAATACTTATTTTAGGAAAGAAGAAGAACACTGAATAACCTATAACAGAGGTGGGACCAAGTCACAAATTGAGTAATTTGCGTGAAAGAGTGGGAGTTTAGAACAGTGTGAATGTGAATTTGGACAAATCATTTTTAAATACATTTGAACGTGATCGTGAACGAGTTTATTTTTTACGCATTGAACGTCAACGAATTCCGGTTGAACGTTCCAAACACTGGTCAATTCCTAATCACTCTCTCGTCGGTTATCAAAAAGCATAGAACGGAACGAGTAGATGTGATAGACAACAAGGATTGAATCGTTTAAAAATGCTCCATACATAATATATTAACGTTTCCCGATGCAGCGTATCCAATGCGCACGGATATGAAACGGGCTTGACGAAGAAAAACAAAATCTCTTCGGATTTAATTCAAATACATACGATTTTCTAAATCTAAGAAAACAATATAATAGCTGATAAAACAAATGCAAGCTAAAGGATAAAAAATTATGATCAATTTATCCACAAGTCTACAACACTGATTATTACTATACCTACTAAATTGTTAACGTTTAGTTTTGTCGTGGATACACGGACTAAATTAAAATATCCAGTTGTTTTTACATAATAAACTGATTCATTCGAATCGTTTACATAATGAATTACCGGTTGTACGTATTTGAAGTATATATATATATACATAGATGTTATTCTGACATCATATTTTGATAAATTACATTACTTCCGTACTTACGATACTTTGTATATTGTTATTATCGTCGATATTAAATGGGCAGAACAGTTCATATAAGACAAATCGGTTGTTCACGGTCCGGCGGATCAAGTATTATATCTGTCTTTGACAAACCCCTTTCTTTGTTGATTGGAAGCCATATAAACGATTTTTGACAGGAAAATAAATAACAATTTAACGCACAAAAACCGTTTATTTGCGACTTTAAACTACTATATATATATATATATTATACAGTATAGTAAAATGAAACTTTAAAATTTATTTAGTTTACACACTTTTGGTCATTTGTAAAATTCAATATTATTTCTCAAACGTATATTGTAATATACAGGTTAGGTAACCTCTCGTAACAAACGTTATATATACGATATAATATATATATATATATTATAATATGAAAAGTGTTGAAATGTATACGAGTGTGTATATTTGTGCACGTCACTGGAATTTCATAAAGTCATGACTTCCAACAAAATATAAATTATTTACGTTACGCTAGGATTTTTTTCCTTAGCTACCTATATAAAATGAAAAATTCCTTTTCCTGCCTTTTGGACACAAAAATAAGTTTTTTTTTTTGTAATATATTTAATATTTAGGTGAATTATTAAAGGATAAAAATTATATCCGTTTATATATCATTAGTTTTCTGTAATTTTATTATATTGTAATTTTCTATACATATATTTGTGTACAGCACTAAAGTGTCGTTAGAGATAAAATAACATTTTTTATCCATTTATTTTATATTCTAATGCATTTTATATTTTTTATATTGTACATATTTTATTTTATAGAGTTTACTATTATGGAAACCTTGATATTTATATATATAAATATATAAAGTATATTATTCAAAGACTAAAAAAATATAATATATTACATTATGTAGTGTCAATAAATAAAATGCAAATTTTCATAATAGTTTTTTAATGCGTAAGCAAAAACTACCAAAAAATTATGAAAAATACGATTTTGTAAAATCGAGAATTTTAATTTCGTCGTAATTTCGAAAATAATGACTTTATAATCTTGAAATTTTTACCGAATATTTAATTTAGTAATATATTTACGTTGATTAAGTTTTTT
>JAIPRL010008887.1:0-19103 GCA_025469235.1 Pemphigus obesinymphae | reverse complement strand
CTTTTCGAACTTTAACCCCTTTGAGGGCCCTGTTAAAATTAATCAATTTTTATGAAAATGAACATAAGTTATTTTTTTATAGTTTTGAACAAATTCTGGGTGTAGCCGCTTTAAATTTCAAATAAAAAAAAATAAGGACCACCCTAATATATATATTTGGACGTTAATATCTTAAGACTGTTTATACCCGCGCGCGTAATATACGAGGGGAACAGTCTATATGGTCGACGGCTTCTACTGGATATAGTCCACTTCCTCTATCGTTTAGGACCATGTTCTTATAATATCGTACGGCACCGAATTTCACACAAAATGTTTTATTTCGTTCACGCCCATTGTTAAAAATAACGGGTAACGCGCGTAGAGCATGTAATGTGAAACAAATAGCCGTGAAAAAGAATTTACATATTTTTCTCAAAGTAATATCCGAAACTGAATAGGAACGATTGACATAACGAGGATCGGATTATGCGTAAAACGCGGCTCGTTAACGAGGATTTCATCGCATTCGCTTTGTCGTACATCCACTCCCTCGGCACGTTTACGCCGAACAGGTAACGGCCCAAGATTTGTATGGCGCGTTCATAGAAATCGCATTAGAATGACGTGCAGTCGTATCAAATGATTTTTGGGCGGACGGCTGGAGAGAGGGCGAATAGAGGCGCAGGACGGATATGTACACAACAAGACGTACCGGGCGAAATGTATGAATTCGCGTCTGGCAAACGAAAAAAAGTTTTCGTATTTTTTCGGGGTTCGTTGACACACGTATATATATATATATATACAATACAGACTATATATGTCTAAAATAAATAAATAAATAAATAAAGAAAAAATGAGAAAAATATAAGGGGGAATTGAAAAACATAAAAGAATAAAAGAACCGGCTATGCCCTAGCTAACATTCATCGTGAAAAATTGCCAGGTTATCTTACATTGTTATCATACCGTTTCGTGTACGAAAATTAACGGGAAATATTCAGTTTTTCGTTCGGCGAAAACCGTATATGTATACGATAATGTGCATGTTCGATAAAGGTCTCTCTCTATAAATAATGAGACTGAGTAAGAGTTCGGACGAGAATTCCCATCGGAACATTTGATTTTTAAACATGTTCTAAACTTCTACTAAATATTAACTATAACGCAATTTACTATCACAAAATCCGTACGTACACTGATAACTGATACACAAAATAATACACGTTCTTATGGCTACCCAATAATAGTTGGTTATTATATACAAGGGGTAAACCATTAATAGAAATTTTGTGCACCGGATTACTGATTATCAAAATTTTCTAGATTATCAAAGATTATTATCAGTGATTATCGTGAGATTACTATGATTATCAATTATAGTTAAATTACATTAAATTACGAAAAATGCATAATAATTATAATGATATTGTATGTACATAATTGTCAATTGTCATCTTTTTAGGTAACTTTTCAAATATAATATTATATATTTGCAAGTCATTTTAATCAAATTTATTCCAAATAGTTTAAAAAAAATTGTTTTTAACTATATTTTAAATACTCGAGCAAATACTTTTTATTTTTCTATATTATTATAATATCTATAATATAGTTATTTTAATGTTAAAAATTTCAGTTTCTAGGATTTGTATTCGAATATCTTTGAAGAAAAGTAAAGTACCTTTAAATACAATATTTATTGAAACTTCAAAACTTCTAAAACTTTAGAACAAAAATACCTATGTATTTTGATTACATTTTAAAAATGTTCTTAAAATAAAATGATTACCTAATCAACTGTTAGATAGGTATACATTATATTTAACACATTACATATTTACACTTATTGTGTATATATGTTTAATAGGTAAAAAACAACAATTTATGATACTTAAAGGAATTATTTATATAATATAAAGAAGATTATCATATATTATCAGTGAATATCAATGATTATCATGATTATCGAAATTTCGTGCACTGATTATCATAGTGGTTTACCCCTTGGTATAATATTATATTGAAACTTTACCTATGGCTATTAGAGTAGATTTGCACGAGACAATACATTAAAAGAACACTTTCGTCAGAAATTGTACGATAAAATACAATTTTAGTGTATTATCGAGTTGGTTATCATCAATTAAATTACACAATTTATCAAAAACAGTGTCAACATAATGTAGGTAATATATTATTTAATATGGTATGGTAATAATTATGATGAAACTACATTGAGCTTTATTTTTCAAATATCAGACATATTTTAATCTACCTGTAAGTAGGTACCTATCTTATGTTGATCAAATTTATTTTGTAACTTTGTCACGGATTGCTCTAAATGAAAGCGAATGAGCTCGTACACTAATATTATAAGGTGTAACAATTTTATATGGATTTTCAAGGTATTTACGTATGGGTAATGAATATTAATTGTTTTGTCCTCACCTTCTTGTTCTTTCATGATGTTCTTCACTGTAGTGAGGACATGAACAACAACGGACAAATCACAATCACTGATGTAGATAAAAACTATTCGGATTAATTGATCGGAATTATTTAGATTATAATAATATCCAGTTTAATATCACAGACTAAAATTAAAATAGTTCGTGCACTACCGATAACAAGATATAACTAAATTATGTGCCTCGTCTTAAAACACTTAATTTACATGAAACCAAAATATGATTTACATTTTTTTAATAACACTTAATGATTACATAGCTATAATAATAATAATAATATTCTTAAATTTTTCTTTAAAATCATCTTATTTTTTTTCTTTTGATCATCAATGATCATTTTACTATTTACTTGTGTTTCAGTCGGAATGGTTGACAAATAATAACAATAATAATAAGAAAATAAATTATACCAACCAGAGGCACTATATAGTGACGATTTGAATTTTCATTCGGATCAAAATAGTATCCTATAGTTCTTAGTATTGTTATTGTAATACGGTTATAGCGAAGGAAAATTAATAATAAAAAAAAAAAAAAACGATCCTATATTTATGTTTTGATGTTTAAGTTTTTTCAAACAAAATTTTAATTTTTAAATATTTATTTTATAGGAATCAAAATTCAGAAGATCCCAATGCGAGTATGGTGACGTCGAGTGTCTACATGCATGTATATTGTATAGGTATAGGTAGAAATGAGATTCAACATTTTTAAAATCATTATAGAATCTCTACTAACTACTTGGATAATATAAGAGGAAAATAATTATTCGAATTAAAATATTTATAAGAAATGAAAATGTCTGAAAAACCAAATATCCGAATAAATATAATAATAAACTATACACCTCCGAGGACTTGCAGCAATAAAACAGGAAAATGGAAAAATAATTCTACAAAATACGTACTTTGTACTTAACGTGTTAGTATATAATCTACACATTTTCATTTAGTCGTACGGTAAAGTTTTATTGCTGTAAAGTTTGCCTGCAAGTTGTCTACACAAATCGGAGCGTGTTATTTAGAAACGTTTTATTTTATCTGAGAGTGTACCTACCTACTCCATCATGTGTCTTTGTTGACAATAATAATTATTACCTAGATGTTATAATTTATAATTTTTTTTTTTTTTTGTAATAACAACTGCAATAATTTTTTTTTCTTTTAATGCATTTCAAAATCCCATAAAATATATTAATTTATGAATGTCTTTCGAACAACGAACGATATCACACACAATTTGCATTGATTGAACTTAGCGATGAACAAAAATAAATTCTTATTAATTTGAATACTACCGTTATTTTATTTAATCTGGCTGAAAAAATAATCTATAAAAAAAAGCGTTTTTCATAAATAATATTATTTTTCAAACCCTACCTGTATCAGCTAGATACTATTCATTTGAATTATATTACGTTTTAATGTTCATTTATAGGAGAGGATATTTAAGATTCTAAATGTCACAATTTCTAAAATATTTCTGATTTCTATCAACGTACATACAACTTTTCAATTGTCTGCGATTCGTGAAATGAGGAAACTATGATTGTGTCTTTAATCTCAAAATATTATTTCGTGATCCACCAAATATTAATGCGAATTTTTTCCAGACGTGTCAATAATTGATATACCTATTGATTTCCTTTGAGAAGTATTGGGATATTTTAGTCTAAAATCCTTTCAAATTGATATATCATGTATGATGAGTATAAAATAATATATATTATATGCTATAATATACAATATAAGCTACACATTTAACATTTTCTTAATACAAATAACTGAAATATAAATTTAAAAAAAATTGTACATTTAACATGCAATAATAATAACATTTTTATAATATATGGGTAATTATGGTTCTGAGTCTAAACGACACAAGACAAAATGGATCAGTTATGAAATTTGAATTTGAACCTGTACAAGTGTGAATACAAATATATATATATATTTCAAAGAAATCAATTTAATATATTAAAAATACTTTTAAAAGTTTCAGGCTAATTATCATAATCGTTCAGTAGGTTGTCATTTTTATCATCTTCATACACATTTTTTAAAATTATAATTATTAGCACGTAAGAACAAAAATACACCAATAATTTCTAATTGTTTGGAGGTAAATATTTAAATGTAATAATTAATGGGTACTAGAATAATATAATATTAAATACTATATTAAAGTTTGAAAAATCAATTTAAAAAGTATTTAAATATATTCCATGTGTAATAATTTAACATATTCAAATACTTTTTACGACATTGTCTAACAATATTATAGATATTCATATTTTTAAATGTGAACATTTTATTTTATCGATTATTATTTAAATTTTTTTACTGGTGAAGGAATAAATAGTGTTATGATAAGCCGGTAAAATTACATTTTTTAAATCGTCTTAGTGGTAATCTTTTCTGTGCGAGTACTTAAACACTTTTATTTGGTATCAGATAATTTTTACCCGGCATATATCAACATCATTGTTACTGATAAAGTAAAGTATTTATTGCTTGATATTAGTTTAGTAAACGAAACCCGAAACAAACTAGTGTATAACTGATGCACAAAAACGATATCCGACAAAATCAACCCTAAAGATAGTGATATTTTATCCTGTAAATAAAATATATTCTAGTTCAAAAAATATCGAATACTATTTTGAAATCACACGGACCATATTTTTTTTATGAGAAAATGGATTTATTTTAATAAATTTATATACCTATGCAATATTTGTAAAAAAACAAAACAAATATGTTCCCTTCTAGATTTCCAAATGTTTCAAAAATATAAATTGTAGAACACCGATTTTTTAAGAAAACAAATTTATATTTATACTAAAATATCATATTGAAATCGAAAATAAATTTCCCAGAAAAAAGGGGAATTTAAAAACAAAATATTAGAAATCTAGTTTTCGGACTAGTATAGGTATATAATTATTTGAAATAATTGAAGCTCGAAAAATATGATGTGATATTGTACAAAAACGGGTATTATGGAAGAAAAACTTCCGTATTAGTGCTTTTATTACATATTTTGAACAATACTTGATAACAGGAGTATCTTATCAATATATATATTATATAATATATATTAAATATATTATAGCTTAAATGTCTGTGGTAACGGACATAAGATAGTATTTTGAAACAAATCCGTCAATAATTTATAATATAATAATTCAAAATATTATTATTTTTTCTTAATCCCTATCAGATATGAGGATATTTTACTCGAAATGTATTCATTTATACAAACAATTTCTGATTTTGAAAAAAAATCAAAAATTTCTTAAATTTTTAGAATATTCTATTCGATTTCATATTTTCCCCTTATTATACTATTACATTATACTAAACAAAATAGTTTATCATATAACATGGAAGGGGGAATTAAATGCGATTAAAACTTCTTTCGGTTTATATGAAAACAGTAAAAACACGATGTATATCGACAAATGCGGCTATGGTTATTGCTTCATAATTCCGTAATTCTGCATAATTCGATTTTTTGAAAATGTCTTATATACCTAGTAAATTTTCATGTCTTTTTTTATTTATATAGGTATAGGTATACTTTTAAGATTTTTAAGGAGTTATGTAATTAAGATTTACAGTATAATATAGTCAATTAGGAGTTTTCGGGTATAAATCTTTCTGATAACAATTTTATTATAGTTGATATTTAAAAACGTAAATTTTTGATTTTTAAAGTGGGGTTTTTAGCGTAAAGCAAAATTACTTAGGTACCAAAACTATTATTAAAAATATTAATATAACTTTTGAGTTTGAAAACGATTATGGCCAAAATTCTTTATATAATATAATTTTTAATAATATTTTTGATAGGTAGTTTGGATTTACATTTAAATAACCCACTTTTAAGAATTATTATTAAATGATTTATCTTTGCTTTCAAAATCAATACATTCACTACCGCAATATTCTATCCAATGCGCGATGTACTTCCACTTCTTACTGACCAGCTTTTTATATTCATATTTGATTTATTTATTATCAAATTGATTATAGAACAAATAATGAAAAATGGTCGACATCAATAAATATTTTTGCATAGCCTGCAGAGCATCATTTTTTTCAGCATTTTGAACACATTTTTTAGAATGAGTAGGAAAATAAATTTTTTTAGTCAATAAAATGCCAATTTAAAATTATACATGTTTTTAATTTCCCTAAAACTAATTGAGAAAAATAGTGTTTTTAAGTTTAAAAAACACCCTGTTAACAATTTCAAAAATATTATAATTGTTTATTTTTTTTCGATTTTTATTTTATGAATGTATTTATATACTTTAAATATTTTCGTCACCAAACAATAATTTATACGATAGTGGTTTGTATTGTACTTCTACATCAACTTTAAATATTATATCAGATGATCAAAATCCAGATATTGAGAATGAGATATTGTTTGTTTGTTTTTGTTGAAGACGAATAATTAATTTAGAATATTTTATAAATAAAATAAAAAATACTAATTATCACTCTCCGTTTTCTTGTAATATAAGTCATACAAAGATAATCAGTGAACAGAAAAATGGTTTTAAATCAATAATTGCATTGAAATGTTCTGTGTTCAATTTACCATTTAAATTGTGTACTGAAGATAAAAAAGTACGAAAAATAATATCTTCTTCTTCTACTTCTTCTTCTACTTCGCCTTCTCTCCCAACTATTTGGGGTCGGCCACCCTGGTCCTACACTTCCACTTAACTCTATCTCCCGCATCTTCTTCACTTACTCCCACCTTCCTCATATCACTCGCCATTACATCCCCCCATCTCTCTTTTTTTTTTTTATTTTACATATAAATTAATATTCATATGTATTCTTAATAAGCAAAGAGCTAAGCAAAATAATAATGCATCAAAATTACATCTTTTTTTTTTTTATTATGTAGATATACCTAATTGTTATAACCTAATTATTATAAAGTGTTCAATTTAATGTAAATTTGTCAAAATAATTTATTTATTAATATTTATATCATTGTTGCAAAATTTTGTCAATGTGAAAAATGGTAAATTTGTTATTTTGTATCAAATCCAAATATTCGTTTTTTTTTCACCATTTATTTATTCAATATATATTTTATTCGAAATATAATTTTTGCGCAATTATTAACTATGAAAATCACCGTCTTGACAACCAAAATATATTGATTTATTTATTATAGGTTCACATGTTGAGACTATTTTAAATATATAGACGTATAAACTAAATTTCATATGCAGAATTTATATAAAATTTCAAAACAAAAATGAAGGGTCTACACTAGCAATATATTATAATAAGAGAATGTTAGTTAGCGGAATATTTTAAGGGGTTCAATATGGGCAATTCTTAGAAATTTAAAGAAAAATGAAAATCCAACAATTCAAAATTGTTTATATGCATTTGAAAAATAGATAAGAATTAGTTACATTATTATATATTTTTTATCATACATGTGTTTTATGAATTAATACAATTTAATTGAAAATATTACTTGTGCATTTTTCATTTATAACAACTTAAAAACAATGTAGAGAGATAAAACATAAAATAAATTATAAAGAACAACATTATCTAGTGCACTAAGTAGCCATTATCTAATATGTACATTTAAATACGTTTTATGAGTTATTAAAAACTAACTTTTTTTAATTTAAAATAAATATTACTCTTAAAAGTTCAATATCGAAAAAAGGATATGTATGACACTATATAATGTTGTTACCTAATATATATATATATATATATTTTTTTTTTTTTTTTTTTTGTTTATTTTTTTAATGATGTTCCTAAAAAAATGAGAAATACTAACATGAGTTTTTCATTGAAAATTGTTTCCGCTGATTTCCTCTTAAATGCCTAAGAGGCTCATTTTCCATGTAATTTGTTGTAGACAGCAGTATTAAGAAAAAACCAAAAATATCGTTGAGGAACCTTAAAATCCATTAAAAAGAGGAGAACAGGTGAATCTTTTTACCAATTAATAAATAATAAGGAAATTCATTAAGGTTAATTATGTGACTGCGCTCATCAGACATATACTTTAAAATAGTGCCTAATTAACTGATATTATAGAAAATGAAATTTTTCAACGGTTTTTAACCGGTTTTATACACTTTTAGCATTGATCATTATTATAGTAGTTTAAAATTTTAAAAAACTGAAACATTATTTAATTCTTATTTTAAAAATATCTTTACATGATATAGTTGTTTTAACAATAAAACTTTGCTATTAAACAATTTTTTTTGAGTGCATAAATCTGAAATATTTTAGGTTTCTTTGTGTTTTATTAAAATCAAACTTTATTATTTAGTTTTGTTCTAAAGTGAAATTGTTTTTTTCACAAGATTTACTAACCTTGATTTTATGTATATTAATAAGTCACAAGATTATTTTAAGAGGTCACTACACTCGATTTTTAAGAGATTTTGTCTAGGCAATTTTTATAAAATTTTAAGAAAAATGAAAATCTAACAGTTTAATAATATTTAATTATAATTTAGAAATAATTAAAAAATAGTCATGTGTTAGTACTGTTTTGTATTATTCTTGTGTTATCACGATATTTGTAATAATCACGTTCACGCTCTATAACCGCAACTGTTCTCTGTATAATGGTAGGGTCAAAATGTATACAAAATATGAAAGATGAGAATGTTAAGTGTACTTGAGCATGGAGTTATTTTTAATATGTTTTTTAAAAGCCTAAAATCTGTGATTAAAAATCGTTAAATTTTAAAATTAAAAAAAATTTTGAACTAATATAACTCGACTCTACAACATAGTAAATATTCTCATATTATGTTATACAGCATAAACGTATTTTAATACCGATAAAATGGGTGTGTAGTATCTTCTTAATTTCCTTAAAAGTCTGTTTAGAATTTTGGTGCCAACATGCCTACTACTGATTATTATAAATCATATTATAATAATTCAGGTATACGCTCCCCAATAAAATATAATGATATTTTTAGATGAAAAATGTCTATAAAATCCATTTATAATAATTAAAATCAATATTTAAAAAAATTATATTTTTAAATGAAAATACGAATATAATGTACTACACTAAATCGATGTTAGAATTCCATAAATATGTAATTTCTGTTAAACTTTTTATGATAACTTACAATAATACATTTAAAAAATTGTTGTCAATATTTATATTACTGTTTTATTTTTCATAATTTCGTCAAAAAATGTTGATGTTTTGATGGGTTGCAGAATTTTTTTTAATTCTAAAATATTATATAAATATATATAATATAAAATATATCATTTGCATGATTTCTAAATAGAATTATTGTAATATCAAAAAAAAAAATTATTTAAACATAGAATATTGTGGTCTAATTATCATATTTATAATATAATTAAATCGATTATAATGCAGTAGATTGGCACTGAATGGTTGTCTAAGAGTGCAATTTGGATACGACAGAAAACCGGTTCTTAATATTCAACTCCTGGCAAGAACAATTTATTCCCAAAGTTCTAAAAGCTTCATTGCTTTCAAATGCATACAGCCACCAAGTGTGTCCTATCCGATAAGTGCTTCTATCCCAATTGACATCTAACGAGTCAAGTGCATCTTTTTTAATATTTATTTTTTGATTAGTGGAAAAAGTCAACACGATGCATTTTAATATGTTAGTTTGTTGTACACAGAAGTTTCCCTATATTATCTATAATAAAATGTAGAGAACATATTTATATATATATATATATATATAATATATATATATACATATATACATATTATATACAGTACATTTTGGTTATTTGAAAATTATTTTTTACTTTGTATTTACGGAAGTGGCGAAAGTTATGCGGAGACAGCACATCGTCATGCTGTACCCAGCAGCTCGGGAGGAATGCAGTTTCAACGGTTCGTCGACTGATTCAGAAGTTTGAAAGAACCGGTTCGACGTGTAACGTGTAAAGTCCGGACCGCCCTCGTTCACAACGTTCAGCTAAAAACGTAACAGCGGTGCGGGACCACGTCATGACGAGCCCGTCAAAATCAAAATCGACGACGTTCACAGGAGCTACGGTTACGGGTCGGTACTGTTCAGAAAATCCTTTTGGATAATCTCAAGATTCGCGCTTACAAATTTCAACTCGTGCAGGAATTGAAGCCAGAGGATCAGGGTAAAAAAATAATCCTTGTTGATTGGATCTTAGCCAAGCAGCAGGAGGACGATGGGTTCGTTCAAAAAATCATTTTTTTCCGATGAAGCGCATTTTCATTTATCTGGTTTTTTTAACAAACGAAACTGTCGGATTTGGGGAACATAAAATCCTCGCGAAATTCAATACAGAGAGAGAGAGAGAGAGAGATATTCATGACCGTCTGATGCGAATTTCGGGCAGGCGGCGGTATCGGCCCTTATTGTTTCGAAAATGAGAGAGGGAAGGCAGTGACATCGATGGTCAACGAGCTATGGTTTCAACAAGACGGAGCCCCATGTCACAGTGCTGCACAGACCTTAACGCTGTTGCGCAAAATGTTTCCAAATCGTTTGATTTCATTTCGAGAATGAGAAAAAATTGGCCGGCAAGGTCGTGCGACCTAACTCCCCTTCTTGTGGGGGTTTGTCAAGTCTCAAGTCTACGAGAGGAGACCTCGCACGATCACGGATTTAAAGGAAGAAATTCGGCGAGTCGTCGAGGATCTCACCAGGCGGAACTGCGGGACAGTCATCACCAACTTTTTTAACTAGTGTTACAATATGCCAACACGCCAGAGGCGGTCACACGAATGATCTAATATTTCATACTTCAACCGGAGGTTCTCCTGAATCCAATGATGTCTTTTTTTTTGTTTTTTGTTTAAATTGCAGTTTTTTTTTTGGCATTTTAAAAACGAGCTTTCTTTTGTAAACATCCTGTATAGTTGGCTAAGTATCTATACTAGAATTGATAGTTATTCACATGCGGTCTAGTTCCCAAAATACGCTTATCACTTTTTGTTCAATTGTTCCCTACCACTGTTTTGGATAGAATGATCGGGTACAGAGTCTGTTGTCTTTTTTCAAATTATTGTATACGGCTGTAACGTTATTCGTTAACATTTTTTGAAATTTAATGACTCATTAATGTTAAATTGTACCTATTGTTTTATATTTTAAGTAATACACATTATGAAATACAATAAATATCAAATAAGGTTTCAGTTATAAATTCGTCTATCTCAAATCTACGGATAACATATAAATGTATATTGTCAAAAGCTTAAACACGAGTAGGTACAAAGTACACCTCGTTACATCGACTAGGAAAAGTTTCCGCTAAGCCGGACTTCAACGAAATATTTAAATCACCTTCCTATGTTACAAGAACGTTTAATAATTTATATAAATTGTCTGATAATGCGGTAATATATTTAAACGTATCGAATTATTTCTCATTGCCTTTGTAATATAGTCTTATGGATTTATTTTCTCTTTTCTTTATATATATATATATATATATATATCAGACATATATTATTCAATCGTAGGCTTATTTTCTATCTGGTTACTATTTGCACCAAAAAGTAATTGGTCTGTTGTACTTACTCATTTTGTCGATGAAATCAATTTACTTCGAGATCTAATATATATAAACATACTTATTACATGTTTTTTTTTAAAAATAAATTTAGTATATTAAGTGTTGAATAAATTTAAGGGGTCTTCTAACACGAGGCAATTATATAATGTATTGAAAAAACTTAAGGAATATTGAAATCTCCAATCGTGAATAATATTCTATTTAACATAAAACTTTTCTTCAAAGTACCAATAAATGTGTAATGTATACTTATAAAATATATACGTGTACAAGTATTATAGTATTCGCCGATTTCTAAATTTCCAACATATTATTTGATATTGTGTGATTATTTTTTAAATTTTATTTAAAACTATGCCATGTGATTGTTTGATTACGTCACTATTGTACAGAGGATTTTAATATAGAACGATTGATTTACACCGAGTTCTTAAAACCAGTTTGTCGCCTAGTCTTCAAAAACCAAAATAGAAACTAAATTTTAAATTAAATATACTAAGTGTATATTTGACACTGATAGTGATGATGTATACCTACTTATATTAAATTAAGCCATTCCAAATAAGTATTGTATATTACAATATGGAAAAAATTCACGCTGAATAACATTTTTTTTTTCTACGATTACTCTTTTGATATAATGTTAAATATGCCGAATGACATCATGAATATTAATAGTTATGTGTATAGTGCACCGATGCCGAGCTCAGAATCGTTTTTTTTTTTTCGAATGCAATACATTCACCGAGTTTTGAATCCTATCTGACCAGCGAAGTGCACAGTTTTTATAAACATACTTTTACTTATGTACATTTTTGAGAACATTATTAAATAACTCTAAAACATTGGACCGCACTGTTTAAACGTGGTAACGGAAAATCCAATGGTGACCATGTTGTTTTCCTAACTCTCATTAGTTTTTACCACTGATTCCGATGTTTTTATCTCTTCAACTAGCGTTGTAAAATAACGGAAAGCAAAAATAAAATACAAAATGAAAATGAAAATGAAAATTTTTAGCTAAAACATTTATGTCAAATTCGTATATATCAGTATTAATATTTAAAATACAATAATGTGTAGATGTGAGATGAAATCGATTTGAGAAAAACTGACTTTTAAATCGGTTATTTTTTTTAAAATTCCAAACTATAAACTAACTCCTGACACTTATTTAACTATTAATGATATTGTTCTTTAATTATTTTGTAAATGTTTAGTAAAATTGTAGAACCTATTTAGAAACAGAGTTATAAGTTTTATAAAATTAGAACCAAAAAAGAAAAATTCGTTCCTGATTTCAATATTAATTTGAAATTTTTTTTCATTCACGTTTACTCGTACTTAAACACAGAATATATTGATGAAATACATTTTTAAACCCATGAAATCGGAATAAAGAATAAATATAATAAATTTATTTTCAGTCCTTTTGCGTCGAAATTTTGAATAAAAACTCACGATACGCATTTAATTTCAAGAAAAATAATACACAATCCATTGTTAATAGTTATTTTCCCCAACCAAGCGCAGAAATTTCCATGGCTTTATTTTCTTTGTTAGACGGTATACATATTGCGTAGTCTCAAACTTTTCTGGAAAATCATTTGAAATATTATTTATCGAAAATGTCACGTGTTTTTTTGTGTATTCTCAATTCTCGGGAATGCTTGCGTGAATATAATAAAATACAAATAAATAAATAATATTAACAATAAGGATAATGATAAAAAATTATATTATATTAAATTTTCAAGCAATGCAAAAGTAATTAATTGAATTAAAAAAGAAAAATTCAACATAAATAGATGAAATTACATTTTGAATATTGTATTAAATATAACTTATTTTATCGTTTTATTTCTCGAATAATTGAAACGAAATAAACAAAAATCGAAACGCATGCGCTCAAATATTAAATGGGTGTCTATGAATAATTAATATTAGAAATATTATATAAAATTTTAAATTTTTTGTGCACTATAGTTTTTGAAAAACCAATTCACATTGTTGAATGAATTAAGAAGTAGGTACCAATAATATTATGTTCTAAATTAAAATTGAGTTGATGATCAATATTTCAACTTTAAAAATGCTCTCATGAACATTTTGAAAACAGATACCAGGATCTTTAGCTCAGATAAGCTTCTAATCTTTTAGTTTAAGCTCATGATTTCGTGAAGTATTTTTAGGTATATATGTATATATGGTTTTTTTAATAAATGTTAAATTTCATTTTGACTTTAGGTATATATATATATATTATACCAAATATAATAAGTCTAAAATTAGTATCGATTTTCAAATAAAGTACTATTTTTATGCTTAGCACGTAATTTTTTTAATCAATAAGGTATTTTTTAAATTCGATTATTTTCAAAAATGAAAAAAAATAAAATAAAATACAGGTATTATTTTCGTTTCTTTTCGTAACATAGTGTATTGATCGAATGTCGAATGGTTTGTTTATCTTTTACCGATATTATCTGCGGCTAATGGGTCAAGTAAACACGGTAGTGGTGTACATGTGTAGGTATATATATATAATGAACGAAAATAATTATATTATATGCTATATATAGGTAGGTAGGTAGGTAGGTGCGCGAATATTTAACGAACAAGTAGTTTATTCCACGGTAAACAATTTGGTAAAAACACCGTGTGCCGGACATTAAAACGAGGAAATATTAATAATTACGCATTTTTAGGTTACGTAAAGCAATATAACATGGACATTTTATTTTCAATATCCCAACGTCCGACGTTACACGCGTGTATTTAATTAATATGTTATACCTGATACGAATTGTAAAATTCATGATTTATTGTTTTTAATGTATTGATACTTTTTTACGTATAGGTACATCAAAACATAATATCCGAATAACGGTTAAACTATTTTTAAAGTACCTAGACAAATTTTGTATGCGATAAAAAAATGCGTGTACCGAGTAAATTTGTTTTTTATCGTCGGTTTAGAGATATAGATAGCACCAATTATGATAAATTGTGTACTATTTATATTTTTATATCAAAAAAATTTTTTAATCATAATACACCAATAACGATGTATACAGACGTATTATAGATAGTGGTAAAACACCGTATAATACCATTTATTATAAATGATATTATAATCAAAGATAATGCCTTATATTGGCATTTTTTAATGTTCGGCCCGTGTGTCAGGTATATGTAATCGTGACAATATACATTCGAAATAAAGTACTTTCAATATACCTATTTTAAAATAATATTTATTTAGTAATTTTTAAACACAATATTATCTATATACAGTGTACGTATTGGTATTTAGGACTACGTATATTATTGCAATTTTTCAAAGTTTGCAAAAAAATAAATAAATAGCTACGTACGTTTTAGGATACTCGTATTCGTTTTAAAACCTAATGAAATATGTATCTATTATTCTTTCATGAATTCAATAATTCTTTTTTCAAAAGTACTAACATAATAAAAACACTCGAATATCGTTAATGCCGCAATACATTTAATTAAATCATGTACACTACTATACAATATAATCGAATAATTATCATTTTATCAATAATTCGCGTTAGTTTAGTGTTAAAATATATAGATAGGTGTAGTAGGTACGACGTCCTTCGCCTACGATTCGGTATGATTTAATAATACAGTGAAATTTTTTTACTTCGTATAACAACGTTATTTTTGGTCTGACTGTGAAAAAAATGAATAAATAAATTACGGTAAAATAGGTACTACCTATTTCTACTAGTTTGAGTATGAAAAAAAATTGCAAATATAATGGTCAAAATTGTTATTATTTTAACCATTTAATACATGTATATTATCCGCGTGTAGTGATTATTTTAAAACGCAGTCGGTAATGTAAAATGTTTATCCGAAATTTCCGAGTAAATACAATTTAAGAGGATTTAGAAAATACGTCGTATACAAATACATAATAAATAACCGAAAAAATCCACCTAGCGGAGGGCAAAAAGTATTTAGGTCCGTAAAACAAAATGTCGTGTTTTTTTTTTTTTCAATTGTACGAAAAATAATATTTTGTATATTCACTACCATGTTCACAAAGTTACGAGCGAACGTTTGGCCCACGATTCCCGCCGAAAAACCGTAAACAGTTTAATAGTTTTATACTGATCTTTTATCTTTTCTAGATAAATAATGACAAGTCGTATACGCAATTATCTGGGATACAAAATTTCACTTATTTAAGTAGATGTATTTAGATAATTTTTTGTCTTTCGTTAATGGAAAATAATACGTGTAATTATAAAATTCGAAATTTTTATCGCCCCGAGGTTAGATCATGTCCATTGTAATTAAAAAATAATAATAATAATGATAATAATGCGACGATGTCTTTGTTTTTGATTAAAATTTTTAATGAATATAGTCGCGGGTGTTAAAATTAAATATTCCACGTGTATACCTATCATCGTATAAAATTTCATGCGATTAGTTTTCCCATTATAATATGAGTTCCGTTTTCTCTACTGAATCTATTTATACTTTTGATATCTTAGCATCTCCAGAACGTTATTTACACGTCATGTTAATTGATCATTGATATTATATGACGTTATCGTACAATTTTATGGTGTTTTGTCCAGAAACTGAATTGGATAACAACAAAATACAGCAGTATGATATTGGCATCGGTAGATATACTCAAAGTAGATTTATTAATGGTGTTGTTTTTTTCTTCTGATCATCATGTTTTTTGGTGACAACCGATTTTTATTAAAATAATCATTGAATAATGCGTAAATATATAATATATTGTGTATTAATTCATAGCAGGTATATTATTAAATTTATATTTATATTTAACTTTAATAAATAAAACTATAAAATTAAACAAAATTTGGTAGAAATTCACACCACTAATAGTGATATACTGTATGCGTATACTATCGTTTCTATTCAAAATACGATGTATTCACAAAATTCACAGCCGATTAACCAATTTAGTAAATAAGTATTTAATTTAATATTTTCTATTAAAATTCATAGAATACCGATAACACGCTCAAAGTGTTTCGAATTTTTTCATTATTGAGCTTAAAAATATTCAATGAATAATTATTGGTAGTCATTGTTTTATAAATACGCACAAAACAAATATGTCTGTAAAATATTAACGTTTTATTATTTAAATATAAGTCTACAAAAAAATTATTAAAATAAGTTCGGAAAACCCATTTTGAAAGCACGCTGAATTCTCGAATTATAACCAATAAACTATACGTTCATAAACAATCCTAAAACTTTTTTTTACCTTTTTTACCCTATTACCCTATTACCATAGTATTTATTTTTTAAAAATCAAACTATTATAGAATCATTTAGTAATATATCTATCTCGTTAGTCACTAAATCAAAAATCGACAAACAGATGGACGAACGGACCAACACAACAGGGTTAATATATTTTTATTAGTATAATAGGTGCTTAATCATACGTTTGGGAATCTAAAATGATGAAAAATATTCATGGTTTTTTTTTTTTTTTTTTTTTTTGTCTAGATAAAAAGTTTTTATCTTTTATCTTTATATCCAACATTAATATTATAACGTTTAACCGTCTTTTATCTGTGTTTGGATATTTTTTTTTATCAATTATCTTTTATTCTTATCTAGATACATTATAAATTATCTACGCTCAACACCGGTCGATATTGTTTCTTTACGAATATATATAATATAAAGACTTGGAACCGGAAGTAATAATTACAAAAGTTTCCCCGAATAATATTCCAAAACTGGGATGCCAGGCGAATAATATTTTATTCACTAATCCCATAGTGGCCGTTTCTGAGAGGCAGTCAAGTTTGATGGATTGTAAATAATAATCTTATAAAGCGATCATACAATTTCGTAATTACTCAAAATTCTCAGCGTGTCCGCGTTTCGTCGATTAATGTCAAGTTTAGCTTAATTGCCCCAGAACATCGTCGTGTATTTTGTAACTGAAATTAATTATAAGAAGCCAATGGTCCTCAAACCCTATCAGTCAATGCCTATTTAAAAAATACATTTGACTGTGTGTTAATTAATTAATTTATTCTTGTACGGTAACCTTATTTCCTGGTCATATGTTGAAATTTTAATTATTGTTAGGTTACCTATTGTAGGTAAAATTTCTTTTTGAAGTCATTGGAAATTTGAAGTTTTTATTGTTTCCTTTATTTGTCCAAAATAAATAATACATTAAAGTATAATTTTAAAATATATATTTATATTATTATATTAATTTATTTTATTAAAATTTTAGTATAAATCTACTTTACCAGACGCCTTTTTTTTCTCGATTTTTTTTTTTTTTTTTTTAATCGAAAGGAATTTTCATGTTGATTACGACTCTATAAAAGTGTTAAGACACTGGCAATTTATTTAAAAGCTATAGCGATTTTAAATTGATGTGCTGTCTAAAATGATACATTTTATGCGGCGTTTTATATTAAAAGGGTATTTTTTTTTTTTACAATTAAACGTTAGTGTGTGTATTCATAAATCAAATATCAAAAAAATATATAATGCGAAAATTACAGCTAAACACACAGAAATTTTCCTACCCAATATAGTTTTTCATACCAAATTGGGAGATATGTTCGATTCAATTTGAGACTGTAACATGATATCCCTGTTTCCTTTTTAACTGTATTTTAAAAAAAAAAAAATACCTAAATTTTAAGCTTATAATGGACACTTAAACCGTATTTCGTTTAACCTTGTTACCTACCCGACGTTTTGTTTTACAGAAAATCGTGGAAAATTTTTAAATTGAAATTTCCATGTGAGCGAGTGACCTGGTTTGGTTTTTTTTTTTTATTCAGAAAATATAATAAAATAACAGTACGTTAAAATTACTTTTATATTTGAGAATACAGTGTAATATATGTAATTTTAGATAATCTAAAAGTGTCGAATTGCTATAATTTCAAAACAAAATCTGATTGGCGCAAAAGTTTTGCAGATTTTTAATGAGCATTGATAGAACTATCGATAAAAAAAAAAAAAAAAAAAAAAAAAATATTATACGGTACAGAAAATTTTT
>JAIPRL010008886.1:0-19108 GCA_025469235.1 Pemphigus obesinymphae | reverse complement strand
TCTAGAAGACGGTTTCTTGATTTGGACTTTATTAAATTCATCGTAGAAAAGGCCGATTCACAAATATACGTACTTCCAAATAATGACAAAATTTCAAGAGAAAAATTCCGTAATGCTGGGAATTTTTCTTGCGAACACAGTTTCCAAAACTCTTAAGGAGGCAAATTTACTTTTGATTGAAAAAAACAGTCTGCTTGTAAATCACATATCTCCATTTGAAAATCGGGAGGTTGTTTCGAGATATCAACTGTCATTGGGTTGTTAAATAAATCAAATTTAGGTTTCAATACATTAAAATCTTTAAATCGTGAATTAAATTCTGTTATTAGTTTTGTGATTATTTTTTTTAATTCAATAAAGCAAACCGATTGATTTTCAATTTTTTTAATTTCTTGACATGGTGGAAAATATATAGTGTCATTGTTTTCTAATGTGTTTTTAAATATTTCTAATTTTTTCCGAAAACCTTCAATATTACTATAAAGTTGACATATATTTTGTCCTTTTCCTTGCAGTTTTAAATTTAAAATATTTAAATGAGATGTCAAATCAGTGAGAAAAGCAGGAGACTTCACGAATGAAATACTTTGTAAGTCTTCATAAAACTGTTGTCCAATATTTTTAGATTTATGAAATTCAAAAATTTATTAGACGATTATATTTTAAGGCATTTTATATAGGCAACCACCAATGAAATTTATCCCAATGTCATCAGCTATTGATATCATTGAGTTTCCTGTATTATCATTGATAGTATTTGTTTTAATCATAGAATAAGGACATGGTTATAATGTTTAAGTTTAACGCGCATTGCCGTGTGCTGTAGATAGGTAGGTACAGTCCATTTTGATGCGCATACCATGAAAAAAATTGCGACAAGACTACGACTAGGTACCTATACTAATTACTGTATTTATATATATATATATAGTATATATATATATATATACTATATCAAGATAATTATAAAGTAGGGTTAGGAATCGACGTGAACTGATAACAGGTATCGGCCGATGTTTAAAGAATCGGATATCGGATGACCAGATAGTATAACCGAGATTTAATTACTCGAATAAGATGATAATATTAGGTAGGTACTTAAATAGATTTTAATTTAAAATATTTTAAAAATAATGTTAACCAATTTTTATTAATATCATATTTTAACATTTTATTTGTGTATTAAATAAACACTAATTTGAATTATTACAAAGAATAAAAACTATACGTTTTATATTACACAAATCACGTCATAGGTACCTCATAGAACATGAAATATAATATACCTATTAAATTTGACGTGTAAAATAATACAATTTGTCAATTAAAACCATAGACCTATAAATATCTAAATGTCTATGACTAAAACTATCAGATATCGGAAAAAATATTACTATCGACCCAAGTCGACTACCTATATAAAATGTAATAAACCAATTTCAAAAATTACCTTTCATAGAATCAGAAAATTATATATTATAGGCAATAACTAATAGGTAATGGGTAGGAGAATTTAAAAAAAAATATTCCATAGCTTTTTTTTTGTGTCCGTTTTAAATATTTATATAAATAATTTCATCGCACTGTTTATTAATTAAGTACCTACGGGTTATACAGGTAGGTAGGTATAAACTATAAATATAGTATAGCTATTAACCTATTTAAATAGATATCTACCTATAGGTACTACTATTATTTAAATATTACTGAATATCAACGAATAAAAAACATTAAATATACGTATAGAAAAAATCATTTGCCATTGAATATTAAACCTTCGAAAATGGAATAAATGTTATAAAATATGTCATCACTCGTCAGTAAGTAATTTTTAGTTTTACCGAATAATATATATAAGAACCGGATGGTGTAAACTAATCTATACGTTGACAGATTTTAGGGTAGGACGTAAAAATACCCCAAACGTCAAAATGTATAGTAGGTACTCGTAAATATTCCCATACATACTACAATAACAAATTATTGACATGCTGCATCTGGAACACCTAATTTTTAAAAATACGTATTGGCCACATTTCAGTTTAAGTAATATTTTTTAACTCTTGTTGCGACAAAATAAATAAAAACCAACCCATTGCTGTTTTTTTTTTTTTGGAAATTGGCCATGTTACATATAGTTAGTATTTTAGTAGTACATACTTACATTTATTGATCGTCTGAACTTTGTGGAAGTTAGAAAAAGTAATTCGAGCTTCATATTTATTTGTGGCCACGCAATTGCTAATTAATAATATTATATATATATATATATTACAATACAAAATTAATTAATATCTGATGCATTTAAAAGGACCCTATCCCACACCAATGATTTTTAGTGGTATAAACATGTCCACCAAAACGAACAAAATGACCTCTTAAAATTATACTAAAATTAAAATACACAAAATCAAATTTATACAAAACAATCTCATCGACGTTTTTAAAAATATCAATACTAAAAAAGTTAGAAATAAGGTATTTTGTACATACAATATCGAACAATATTATAATTAAAATACCCTGAAAAACCGATGAAATCATCTCCAAAATATTGTCTTTTAATTCATTTTATAATAGATGTATTGTCTCCAAGGATTCTCGCAGATATATCAATCGGGAGGGGTAGGGCCGCATCTGGATGTCTAACCCCCTCCCTAACTTCGGAAAGCAGTTGGAAAATAGTAGAAAAAGTCGATGGCTTTTTTTTTTGTAAGTATTTTGAAATTTTTCCGGAAAATTATGCAGCAATGAAGTCTTTTTTTGGAATTTTAAGTTGATAAACTATAAATTGTTAGGATTTTAATGAGAAAAAAGTTGATTAGCTTTATTTTTTTCTTATTTTAAGTTTTTGAAGAGATATTATTTTTTTACATTTTTACCCCCCCCCCCAAAAAAAAAAAAAAAAATTCTCTTTTCGGGACGGCCCTGAGATGGAGCGTGATACTTATAAGATATAAGTATACATATATAATATATGTATGTATGTATGTATGTATGTATAAAATATATTGTATATTTATATAAATCATAAGAAATAACATACACAACAAAGTTTATTGTGTTTAATATGTACACCTGTCTTTTAAAATACTACTTTACTACTTTACTTACTTAATTTACTACAAATACTACTTTTATAATATGTTCACAATTTTGAAATCGCATTTGTCAAGAATAATTATTTTGCGGAGACCGAAAAATCGTGATAATAGATTAGGTATACAATATTCAACATTTCAAACTATTATTATTTTTTACTATTTAGTATTATTATTTAGTCATTACATAAATAATGAATTTTTATTGAAAAAATAATACTTTTAAAAATATTTATTAAAATACACTCTATACAAACATTGACTCAAAAATCAGGGTGGGGGCATGGCTTCCTTCGCCCCCGACCCTGTAGATGTCCTTGATTACCTCTAAAATCATTTGAAATGCCTTTTTTTTTTATGTTTTTCGTATACATGTTTTTGATCATATAACAATAAAAAGTGATGAGAGTATGAAACTATATTTTTTACAATGTATTTTAAAAAGTTTTTATTATTTAATTTTCATTTTTAAAAATCGCCTATACTGAACCCCTTAAAAATGGATAGTGTGGTGTCCTCTTGAGTTATGTAGGTAATTAATATAATTCGATTGTATTTGTATTTGATTTTCGATCATAATATATACATGTAATGTAATAATAATTTTTATTTATACAAATGATGCTATTTCTAATTTTAATTTCGGCGACTTGAAATTTTAATAATATGTATATATAAATCTTTTTATTTTAATTTTATATTGTTTTAATTACTATATAGTATACTTTTAAAAATCTCAAAAAGTGGCATATGATCTTTTTTATGAACACTATTGGCATTTAAAAAATCACCGAACAAATTTAGTTTAGAACTATTTTTGGAAGTCAATATGCAGGCTATTATTTATAACATTGTTAGATTATAACAATCTTGATTTTGATCACTAGATGTTTCTTCTTTGGCTTCATCAAACACACATTTTATTATTCTTTCTCGTACATTATTTTCCTTGGATGACGACAGTTACGCACTCAATTATCTCCATAATATAAAATCAACTGGTCCTGACGGCATAAAAGATGACTTCTTGTATAAGATAAGAGATGTTATCGCATGGCCCCTCTTGTTTTTATTCCACAAATCTCACACTAGAATGTTCCTTATTGCTCTCAAAATTGGTTCCATTACTCCAAATCTAAAATCCGGTGATCCAAAAATTGTCTAAAACCATCTAAAACAAATTCGCTATCAAATAAGCGTTTTACTCCAAAACGTCGTCTATTCAACTCCATCTACCGAAAAAATTATTAAAAAAAAAAAAAAAAAAAAATGTATAAACATATAAACATCATTGTAAAACTAAAATATTTCTCGCTCCACTCAAATTCTAAAAATTAAAAATTAAATAGGCAATAGTAGGTACCTGCTTATATTCATTCGGTAACGGGCGCTTATTAATTTATATAATTATAATATCTTGTTCATTTTAATTTCGAATTTTAACTAATAATTTATTGTGACAATACAATAACATAAAAATACAATTCGGTTTGAATTTATAAAAAAACGAATTATTCAATTTTGAAAAACATAATATATTTATGCATTTTATTTATAAAATAAGTTATGTAAAGAGGAATAGATATTTACAAAAAATGATATTTCCAATATTGGGTATTGGGTAGGTATGTATTCGATTACCTATATACCTACCTAATATTTTATTGTGTACACTGTATATATATATAGCTAATATTTATCCTACAAACACACTGCATTATAATTTATAAGATTGGTCATGGTATTTTTTCTTTGGCGAATTTCACAATGTGAAGAACCCTTTTTACGTTTTCACCTGCGTTAAATAAACTAAAACCTTTGTAATAAAATAACTACACACGTATACCTGTTCAATGCCTGCAACATGATATAAACTACCTATATATAGTATATATTATATTTCTTGAAATAATATAATTAATATACTTTTATTTTATTGATTATATATTATTATACTATAACATAATACAAGTAATAATACCGTAAACACGGTACCTTTATAGTTTATATATTAGGTATATACATTATATATTATAATATATATATAAATAGGCAAGTCATTCTTTACACTTTGCCAGTTCAATGTTAGGTATACGTAATTTATGAATTAAATATAATAAATTCTGAACCCTGACAGTGATATGTATATAATATTGTTTAATAGTTATCGACATTTATATTGGCAGTACATAATGTTAAAAATGTGTAAACGTGCAAACGTAAGTATAGACTTTTTGACTAATTTTTCATCGGTCCGGTACCATAATCAAAATCACGGCAATTATTTACTTATTTATTTTTTTATTTTATTTATTTATTAATATTTATACGGACTGTGTCAAATTTACAATATAGATTAATGATTACAATGATAATATAATAATATTTGATTATAAACACATTTTAAAATAATTCAATATAAATAGTAGAACTAGGTAATAGTAATTATTACAAGGAATTAATAATAATACAAATTAATGATAAAAATATAGAATAATGATAATGATAATAGTATAATAATATTTTACAATTAACACATATTTAAATAATTCAATATGAGTAGTATAATTAATACAAGGAATAAAATAATAGTAAAAAATTAATGATTGCATAGATAAATTACCAAAAGTGGGAGATAAAATGGAGTTTTATGATACTAAATAAAATTAAAGAAAATAAAATAACAAACATATTGTTTATTAATTAAATAATTACTTAAATAGTATATCAAAAGCTTGGTTATTTCCACAAGACCTCAAAATATTTAAGGGATCATTTAACATGTACTTCTGAGAAAAATGAGGTAAGTATATAAAATAAATCATTATATTGCGTAAGTTATGAGTATTGGTTTTAAAATTTATTTGATTAAGTAAAAATGCATCATCAATTTCGTTGTTTAATAACTTAAAAAGAAAGTTGCTATAAGTATTAATTCTACTTGTTTTTAGTGATTCTAGATGTAAAATATTTAAAATATGATCGTATCCTGAGTGGGTGGTTCTTGGTATATTAGATTTAATGCATATGAATCGAAAGACATTGTTTTGTATTTTCTCAAGTTGATCACTTTGTCCAATGCTGTTATTTTCCCAAATTATAGGAGCATATTCAAGATTTGAGCGGATAAGTGATGTATATAAGCATTTGAAAATGAACGGAAATTCAATGATCCATTGAATTTCGAGCAATTACGTTTTACCAAAACAAAAACTGAAAAGGCTTTTTTTTTAATTGCTAATATGTGTATATTAAATAATAGTTTTGTATCGAAAAATATTTCTAAATCCTTTATTACACGTACACGTTCTAAACTAATCTCTGAAATAGAATAATTAAAGTTGAGTTTATTACGCTTATTAGAGTATGTTAAAATTTGACATTTATTAATGTTGAGTGAAAGGCCATTAGAAATGCACCACTCATGAAATTTAGATAAATCTTTTTGTAGGAGTAAATTATCATGAGATTGGTTTATAGATTTTTGCATCATCGGCTAACAACAGTATATTTGAATGAGTGATGTTAGACACCACGTCATTAATAAACAAATTAAAAAGGAGAGGAGAAAGATGATCCCCTTGGGGAACTCCGAAAGTTACCTTTATAGGAATCGATGTAAAGCTTTTATACTTAATTACTTGTGTTTGTTGGCATATAAATGAGTTAATCCATGACAGAAGAGGATTGGCAAAACCAATTTTTTGCAGTTTATGATTTAATAATTTATGGTTAACACTATCAAAGGCTTTCTCAAAGTTAGTGTATATTACATTAGTTTGTTGGCCTTTAGAGAAAGATTCAAGTATAGCATATTGGATAGTTATTAGGTTGGTTACTGATGATTCATTACTGCGAAACCCATGTTGTTGTGATATTAGAATGTTTTTGGTGATAAAAGTGAGTTTACTATTGACAATTTTTCAAAATATTTTAGGGAGGATAGAGATTATTAATATAGGGCAATAATTTGAGACTAAAGATTTATTACCTTTTTTATGTATAGGGTTGATATAGGTGGATTTCCAAACAGATGGAAAACTTCCATTTATTAGAGAAGTATTAAAAAGATACATAATAGGCGTGGAAAGTATAAATCTACAATTAAATGGAAATAATGGAGATATGCCGTTAGGACCTATAGAATTTTTATAATTAAGAATATTTAGCTCATTGAAAACTTCAATGAGATCTATGTGAAGTTTGTTAATAGAGTCGTTAGATTCTATTATTTTCGTTGTGTTAGAGATAATTGGAATATTAGTATTTTTATATACCGAAGAAAAATAATTACTAAATAAATCAACAATTTCTTGACCATTTTCAGCTGTTACGTTATCAAGAGACATAGAATTTGGTAAGCCGGGTGACGAGTTGAGGATTTTTATATAAGACCAAAATTTTTTGGGTTGAGATTTAAGAGCGTTTTACGTAGTATTTAAATATCGAAAGTAATCAAGTTTGCTTAGAGATTTACATTGGGACCTAGTTGAAGAAAATTTTAAATAATCACTATGAGAGTTAGATAATTCATAAATATGGTGATAAGTTTTTTTAAGTTTTATTAACTTTATTAGATCTTTAGAGAACCAACTAGGAAATTTAGATTTAAAATAAGTTTTTTTAGAAATAAAAGTGTTTATAACAAAATATAATTGGGAGTAAAATTCAACGATGAAAAAGGAGATATTGTTACTAATTTTAAAAAGTTCTGATCAATCTATTGAGCCTAAGTATGATAAGATGGCATTATAATTTCCATTAAACCAGTCAAAAGATTATACAATATTATTCTATATTTCTATTTCTATATGTATACATTGTACATATATACATCCAGTGCTCGAATTTGAGGGGGTGGGGGGGGTGCAAAAGGGCAGGACTCCTCTACTATTTTACGATATTTTGAGAGCACCTTTAATAATTTTTTTATTACGGTATACGAGTTACATGATTTGAAGGAACGCTCATTTATTGAAAGCCCTAGTGTACCCGGCCCTTCTTAGCTGCTATTTTTCCAATTCGAGCACTGATAATAATAATAATAATAATTAAATAATATCAATTACCGATATTAAATATTATTATAAATTAAAACCATTTGTTAACTTATTTGCATGTTGGTGGGGCAATGTTGTTATTTATGCCTGCAGTATTAATAATCTACCTAATATTATAATAGGTGCCTAACTAAAAATCAAAATGTGTGTATAAAGCCCGATCTACACTATATAGATGAACACAGAACAATTTAAAAGTTAAAAATTATTTCCTTCCGTTTCACAACACTATTAGATACAAATTGCAACTTTGGTAGCATACCTAAGTATGTACGCATCGTACCTATATAGGTACATTAAGAGGATACTATACATCCACTTTTAAGGGGTTTCGTATAGGCGGCAATTTTTATATAAATGAAAATCTAACAATTCAAAAATATTTAATTGTATTTTAAAAGTAATTTTAAAATAGTCATGTTTTAGTACTATTTTTTATTTTTGTGTTATCACGATATTTGTTGAAAATCACGTTCTCGCTCTATAAAACTTCTTTCTTTGTATCTTTGTAATCGCAAAGTAAAAATGTATATAAAACATGAAATATGAGAACTTGTTATTTTCCAATTGATAACAATTTTTAGTTAAAAGAAAAAACTGCACACGTGCATTATTTACAGAAAAAATTTTTCTTGGATTGTATTCGTAATTTAGAAACCAAATTTTTACAAAATATATAGCAGACAAAATTATCTGTGTTCTATTGTTTTACCGTTATAATTAAAAAAAAAAAAAAATACAAAATCTTGAAAAAGTTATCAATTAGGTATGTAAAATAACCGTATTATTTTTTGATAATTTTTACAGATTGCAAACATCATTTCTATTTTTACTACCGAAAAAAAATACAATGGCAAAATAGTGGCATACGTTGGACCAGTTCTAATAAAGCGTTGTAAAAATGAATATGACCATATAAACTCATATGTGGTCATGTCTCCCACACCCCCTCCTTTAAATTCACAAAAACAATATTATGTAGAGAATTCATGTTCACTATTATAGGTATCCTAGAACAAACAGTTTTTCTGTTTTTTTTTCCATAATTACAAATAGTTGAAGGGTAAGGGCATTTTTTCCCAAAAGTGTATAGCCTTTAGGTATACCGATATTTTGTAAGTATATACGTTGGAAAAAAAGTATAGAGTTATAAATTGACTGACAATAGTTTTTTGAAAAACAATCATTCTTTTCTGGAAAATAGTCCAGAAATAGATGATGAAAGTTGGTCCATCGTCCCTTAATATTTGGTTTTCAGGCTAAATAGTGTACCATTTTATTATTTTAAATTTGAATAATTATTTTAAATTAATTGTACGATGTAGTTCATATTCTGTCTAATTAACAATATTAAAATTGAATATTTACACATGTTATGTGAAAAGTCGATAATTTTAGAACAGATAGTAGTATAGAATGATGTTTCTTTTTTATTATATTTTATCATAACCCTACATATGTACATAATGCATACATTTAAATTAAAAATAAAATAAAAATTATCATTAATGTAAATAATATATTAGCTATATTTTCAGTGGCGGATTTAGAAGTAGATTTTTTTTTGGAGGGGGGGGATCAGTTTCAAAAATTAATAAAAATAAGAAGAAAAAAAATATTATTTTCGGAGGGAACCTGCGTGGTATAAATATATTATATAAAAACATCTCATAAATTTTTTGGGGGAGATTTCCCACATCATCCCCCGCCCCCGTGGATCTACCACTATATAGATACATTTCAATTGTAGAAGTTTACAGCATAAAAAAACAATACATATACAAATGGTGGAAGGTGGTAGGTATTTCATTTATTTATATATTAAATTAAGATAAATCATTGCATTAGAAGGCGATTTGAATATTATAAGAAAAAAATGGTAACCATAACAAATCTATTGGTTATTTTCATTGCACTTATGAAAAAATACTAAAATCAATTAATTTTTATAAAAACCAATATTTTTTTGATTTTCTATATTTTCAAATAGTTGGAAAACCCCCCTTTATTCCGAAATTTTACCAATTTTTCTCAGTAAAAGACTGACACATTGAACTTTGAGAGTTCTAAACATATTAAATTTATTTTAAATTGTTAGGTGGTCACCAAAATTCGTTTAATGTTTTGTTTTATATAATATAGGTATATTTTAAATTATAAATTAATAATAATAATTATAGAATATTTATATTAATTTTTAGGCTTGCAAAAATATACCTTTGCGACCCCGATATTATTTTTGTGATCGCAAATGCGTCCGCCCTGTTTACGTCACTGCAGGTAGAACACATACCCATAATTTTATCTACTATATCGTGTAAAATTTTAGTTTCTTAATTACAACTACAACCTGAAAAAACGTTTTTCATGTAAAACGGTTTTGTTAACAAATACCGTAATAATACACAAGAATAAAAAGTGGTATACTAACGCACGAAACTATTCCGATTCTTAGCGGATCGAGGGAACTAATGGTTTTACATTGTTTATTTTTTTCTGTGAACAACTTTTTGACCAGATGACTCGATCCAATTGGTAGGTGCCATGTGTATACCTACCCACTTTCCGGTAGCAAATTGCATCTATTTTCGATTTTCCCAATAGTTTTTTTTTTTTTTTTAATTACTTTTAAAATGTACTTAAATATTTTTAAATTGTTAGATTTTTATTATTATCGAAAATTACCTATAGTAATATATTAAAATGTGTACTTAAAAATTATGTATTAATATTTAAAAAATTTTTATAAAATAATCGTGAAAAATAATTTTACCACAAGGATCCGGACCCAATAACCCCCCTCCCACCCCTCCTTGAGGCTTGAATAATACGTACGGTCGTATACATGGTATATACCTTCCTGTGTAAACTGTACGGTAAAACTAATTATTATGGCTTGAAAACGAAATTCGTGATAAAATTAAATCGTTATTATTATTATTATTATTTTTTTTTTTTTTTTTGACACGTATATAAACGAATTATACCTACCTAACAATTATTATTATACCCATTCCGTTAAAACAACTTTCGCAGGATCAGAATTCCAACGATACTATAAGCGAGAACCTTATTATTATATAATTATAGAGCGCGTTTCCCGGCATGAGCTGTTCTATAACACGGAAATAGAAATACATAGAAATACAATTTCATGACATATTGATATAAAAATTTTAAAATTGCCATTTTGAAATTATTTAAGTGTTAATATTATTTTGCTATACAATTTTTAAAAATTCACCATTATATATTAAAATAGGTTAGGTTATTGATTTTCGTTATGTTATACTCGTAGCAAAAAAAATAACATCTAATCGCATTTGTTCAAACCAAATTCAATTGTAAAGACTTCGTGATAATCCATAAAAATAGATCTACCGGCAGCTATATTAGTAGATATTTAAATATCATTTTAAATGAGTTCACCTATTATAATAATTCTAAAATAAATCATTTTCCGCATTAAAATTCAATTTAATTTGGACAAATTCAATCTATTTTTGATTTTTTGTAATTAAAAACTTTACCTACACTAATTTAGGAAATTAATACTCAATTTAAAGAAATACATATAGGTACGAATATATATATATATACATATTTTTTAAATTTTCAAATATAAACATATATTTTAGATACCATATTTAAATAGCCAATAGGTCGATATTTTTAAAGTAATTTTTATGTTTTAATTGTGTATAAATGTCCTAAAGCTTAAACTCAAAATTGACCATGTTAAAGCTGTTTGAAATTTGAAAAATAATAGATTTTTTTTTAAATTTGAATCGGCCGTAACTTCATTAATTATTTTGGATTTGGCTTTGTAGAGCCGTACATTAAAATTACGCACGTTTAGAAATCGGCCTAACAATATCTAGTGTCAAAAATTGACTAATCGATTTAAAAAAATAAAATAACATACAACGATACAACAAATAATAACATTTATTCAATTGTAACTCGGTTAACATTTTATAACAGATTATGGATAAATAGATTTTTTAAATAAATTTTGATGAATAGTCGAGTTATAAATTATAATAGATAATTGTTTTAAAAATCAATTTTAATCAAATTTAAGAAGGTAAATTTGAAAAGCTGTAACTCGACCAACTTTTGCGATTAGAAACATATATAGTTTTATTATAATTCGACCTGCCTAAATCTACAGTTATCGAAAATTGACGTTTCTATTAACTACCTATAAAAAAAAAATATTATTAACAATAATATCCGAACAAATTTCATTTTTATGATTTTCGATATTATACACAACAACAACAAAAGACAATTGAAGGGGTCAAAACAAAAATAGCACTTGTCCAAAAATCCAATTTTTCAAGAACGTGAAAAAACTGTCTGTCTTCTATTATTGACTAATTTTAGCAACAGAATGTGTTTAAATTCAATATTCAAACAGTAAGAAATTACATTAAAAAAGTTTTATTGACATTGTTTGAAATTGTTCTATCCGCAAAGATAATTTGATCATAGGAAAAAAAATATTGTAATGCTGAAAAACCCGTTTATTTTATAATATTCTAAAAACTAGATATTACGAGAATTATATTATTAAACATTTATGAAACATAACAACAATGACGCTAAATAAACGTGTCTGGACAAATATCTTTTTATTTTTGAAGCTTTTCTGGACTAGTGTTGTTTTTGTATAGAACCATCATAAATTTCCACGTGTTTTAAAAGGCGGCATGTGTCATTCAGCAGTGAAACGATTTCATAGCGTTGTGTGCACCATTGAACACTACGAAAATATACTGCTCACTCATTTTTAAGATTTTTGGACAAGTGCTGTTTTTGTTTTGAACCCATCGATTGGTTAACTATATATCTAGGAGACTACTATATTTGATACGCATATAGCGTCTGAAAAGTTTATAACCTGCACGAATTAATTATTTCAAGAAAAGCCAATTCCAAAAAAAATCAAGTTTTGTCGTTTATTCGTTTATTTATTTATTTTTTTTTTTCTGGGTTCGGCCAGTTCAGTTTTGAAATTAATTTTTATTCTAAAAATACAAGTAAATACAATATGTACCTATACATATAATGAGTAATTTTACTGTTATTTTAACTCGGATAAGCCGTACCTATATAATCGGAATAACTTTTACACTATATATACGTTTTTCTTCCATATACCCGTCTCGCGGCCATCTTTAAAGGCGTAAAGGTCCGCGCACACTGGAGCGGTGGCGGTGGCGTTATTTTAACGCTGCGTTAATAATACTGCATGACCAATTTCACCACCGCGGTGGCAATACATAATATACGATAAATATACTATTTTATTATAGTTGCTACACTACCTATAGGTATAAATACATTATTATATTTAATAAATTAATTTAATTTAATTAATATAATATATTATGTATATTAATATAATTTAACAATATTTATATTAATCATTAGTATTGTACTTGGATAAATTGTTTGCAATGACAAAAATACGCGTTCGTAGTATGATGATAAGATAATAAGATCGAATAGCGTACCTATATATATATACCTATATCTATATTATAGATAGTATATCTATCTTAATAAAATCTGTACATTATATGATAAATAATAATATCTAATGCAAAATATGTGATCCGATTATCCGAATGAGGTCCCACCCTTCCACAGATTTCATGAAAACCGATTTTCATATTTCACTTTTGAAGGGGTATACCTAAATAAGATATAATATTATGATTTTCTTATTTATATAAACTTTAAAATTTATTACCTATATAATATAGTAGGTACCTACTATAATCATACTGTATAGCAATCAATATATGTAAACGTTTTTTATTATTATTATTAAGTATTAAAGTTATTAATAAAATATAAAGTTGTTATATAAAAATATCAACGACCACTGCTACAATTTCAGTGAGTAGCGATATTCTTCACCGCCACCGCTACAGTGTGCGCGGCAGTGGCGTCATTTGGGGGGGGGGGCAGGATGGGGGGGCATTTGCCCCACCCTGAGATTTTTGTGGGGCCGACTAATTTTTGCGGGCCCGATTGATTTTTAAAGACTATCGGAAAATTTTAAGGGGGACCCCCCCGCCCAGTAAAACCTGAAATGACGCCACTGGCGCGCGGTCCTCAATAAAACGGAAATTATAGTTTTTCAACCGTAATTCTCCGGCGGCCAATACGGCTAATAGTCTATTCGTATTGCGTGGAATATAGTTTGGCCGTTTCCGATATTGTAGTTATAACCAATCTGGCGAACGCGCACGCCAGTAAAGTTGGCCGTCGTGCGAACACTTTGAGACGCCCTGGAACACACCACGGGCTAGTACCAACCCCACCACCCGCCCGGCACGATAGCGCTCGGTCACGCGAAATAGCGGAACGCGTGTTGTGTCCGTGCGACGCGCGTAGGTACATGTATATAATATAATAATATATTGTACCGTTGTCCGTCGACGACCGCCGTAGAACGAGTAGAGTGCGAAGACGGGACGGCGCTGTGGCACGTCGACGGGACTGACGGCCGCGGCACACGGCCGACAAAATAATAACGATGAGGGAATGAACCGTGCGGACGAGGCCCGATTTTTATCATTGCCGCCGCCCGTTCGTGCGGTGTCCTCCCGTGAATGACCATTATATATATATATATATAGCATCGGGACACCGTCGAGTCTCGTGTGTGTACACCGGGATCGATTGTGACCGCTAATTCAAACGGTCGTGAGAATTATACAATAAATCCAAACCCGCCGGTCGCAGTACGTGGGGTAGAAGCACTTCGCTCGTCGGGCAGGATACTGGCGGCGAATATATATATACCTACCTACCTATACTGAATTTAAAAGCCTTAATTTAATTATTTCCTAATTTAAGGATTATTTAACCCATTAATTAATAATTACCCATTAATTCAAATACCGACATACTGTATATAGTATATAATATTGAGTTTTAAAAAATAGCATGCAAAACAGTTGTTATTTCATTTGTATTTTTACATACATTGCCTAAAGTCAATTTCAATCAGTTATTATGTTAGGCACTCAACAAATATTTAACAATGGATTTTAAATAAAAAAAAATACAATACCTACCAAATTTGGAAATAGAGATGCTTTTAATTTATTCAGGTATAAAGTCATGTATACGTCGCTATATGATATTTCAATAATATATATATATTTTTTTTTTGATCGGTTTTTTCTTTATATTTAAAATATTAGCTAAATAAGAACTGTTGTCTCCTCCACAAGCCTAGGATTTTGGAGACAATAATTTTTTTTTCTTACTATTATTTTGTTTCACAAATTGTTAATATATTTATGTTTTTCTTTAAAATGCAATTAACAACTGTTATTATTATTGTCATAAAATCGATGATATAAATCGTTTCTTTTGATAAATAACGATTCTGATGGAAGCCATCTTACGTAGTAAATATTTGGTGGAAGTTTCTGTCGTCTTAATTGTGCAATATATAATTTTCGATCTTTTTCGGCAGTATTATAAAAATATCTGATAATATCACCTTTATATATATATATATATATATCACCTAATACTTAATCGGTAACCATGGCTAGTTTTTATTTATTATTTTATAATTTATAACAAATTTTCGTAGTATTAAAGGTAATTTTTAAAAAATTACCTTTATAAAAAGTACCAACCACAATGAATTTCCTATCAACTACCTCTATACCAGAAAACTTATTTTACTTACTTTACTCGCTTCTGCCCGAAAGTACGAGTATATGTACAAGTGCAGTAACGTTAATTTTTGTTGCCCTTTTTTCCATAAGCACAAATAGATGAACATAAGGAGACTAGACCCTCCTAAAATGTATAATATTTCAAGTATACCGTTATACGACAAGTACAAATAGTATATATTTTTAGTATAAAAATTGCCTGACAAGTTTTTTTGCGAAAAATAACCACTTTTTCGGAAAAAATAAAAATACAAGTAGGTACATACCTAATCCAGACATAAGTGGTGAAATATATCTATCCAGTGTACCATTAATATTTTTAATTAATTGTACAATTGTATAAAATTATATCTTTTTTGTTATTTTTCATGATAACCTCACGCATGTGAATATATTTAAATTAATAATAAAATAAAAATTATCATTGATGGGAATTAAGTACATTTTAATTGTATATTTACAACATTAAAAAAACAATCCAGGTGTAAATATGGAAATTGGTGCATCGTCATTGAACTCCTTTGATCCTCGGACAGTTTTGGACAGGATACCTATTATATATTATTTTAAATTTGAAAAACTAAGAAAAATCATTGCGTTCAAAAAGCGATTTTTATTCTCTGAAATTTGTATATGTATTGAATTTATTTTAAATCATTAACCACCAATATTTTCTAAGAATTGGTTTAATATTTTATTTTTATAAATATAGGCACCTACTCGTACCTATGAAATATATATTAAATTAATAATAATAATTATAGAATACTTTCCAGAAATAATAATGTTAATTTTAAGAACATATTTAGGATTGCAAAAATATACCTTTGCGACCCCGATACTATTTATGAGGGGGGAGATGTGTGAAATGTAAAAAATAATATAATACTTCTCTTCAAATCTTAAAATAGGCAAAAAAAAAAAAAGGTAAACTTTTTTCCCATTTTGCCGATTAAATACAGAATAATTTATAGTTTGACTAATGTGTGTTTTGCCGACTACTTTTCAGGGTTGGGGAGTGAACCCCCTACCATCGGGACTTACGCACAAAAATAAAACGTAGGTATATTATCATATAAGGGTGACCATATTTTGAAAATAAAATAATTCGGGACAATAAAAAAATTCAATTTATAATAATTTTCTGCAAAAAAAAAAAAAAAACTACAATTAGAGTGCAATTATTTCTTTCAAAACAGTTTTTACGGTAAAATAAGGTAAATCTACCTTATTATATATTAAATTATAATAGGTATCTAATATAATACGTAAATATAGATTAATTATAAAATTGCGCCCTATAGGTATAGGTCTAGTCAAATCAATTAATAACAAATTTTTATCAATGTATAATTTATAATTATAATACATTAGTACAGTAATTAGTTATAGAAAAGTTGTAATTCGGTGTATCCAATTTAAAATTTAAATATTACATACATTAGATACAAAAGCCAATTGCTTTAAATATATAGATGTAGATAATATACAAACCTTGAGTACTCTGTACCTATCTTTTATTATATTGTTATCTTATGAAATGTATAATAAAAGCTATCTAATTGCTAAATGCCTTGTGATCAGTCTTAGTAGTCGTGTTATGAGTTTACTATATATTTGTCATAGTATCTCTAAATATTATAGTTGAGAATCAGATTCATCAGACGAATGGGATAAATATCTTACAGAAAATATTACTAAAAAATATAATTTAAACCAGAGGCAGTTTTGGGTACATGCTTCGTGGAAATCATACACTGAAGGCGAATACTTGAAAACTTGTATTAAGTTAATACATTTTTTTCTGATAAATTTAGAGAATATTTCCAAATGAGCATAACCACATTCGATTATAGTATTTTAAATATTATTCAAGATGATTTACGTCGATATAGTAATTTTAGAATATGCATTGAACGCGTTGAAAAACTAGGGGTTTCTTTAAGATAAATATAATAAATAGGAAAAACTAGTAAAACTATTGTTATTATAGTATAGTATAATAATTATTATAGAAACAAACATATTATTCATTAATATAAATAACAATATAAAAATGATATTCAATAAATACTTTTTGTATAAAATACTTAGAATAGTTATAGTGTACTCCACTAGTCACTATACTCATCGTACAACCCGTTTACCTATATAGCTGTCAATCAATACCAAAAATTCTTATTTTCCAAGATAATAATTGTTGTTTAGAAACAAATTATTGATAAATGAAATGTTTAGACAATAGTTTGGTAATAAGATCATTATTAACATTATAACAAAGGAGTGTATGAGTTTTGAAGTATTAAGGAAAGAGACGATATATTACATCCTAGTAAAATACATATGGGTACAATCGTATATAACATAATATAATATTATTGTGTATGTGGTGTATACTATAATCATGTATATCACACATATAATGTGTATTGTATATTGCATTAAAATGTTCAGGTACATGTTTTATGTTTTTAGTGTTATTTGATTAAATTTAATAAAAAATAATAAAATGGTAAAAAATTTAACAGGTAAAATATAGGTTAGTATTATAGCATAATTATTGTCTAGTAGGTACTTACATAAGTAATGTACTGACGCAGTACGTACTAATAAAATATTATAATGTATTTACAATAAATAATTGTTTTAACAATTACAAAAAAATAATAGATAATACATCTATACAAAATTATATAAATAATATATTTAAACATTTAAATTTAATAATATATACAATGCCAACACGTAAGTTGTTCAGTAATATTATGTTTATAACTTTAATGATAGTACGGGTACTATTAAACATCGGCTATGCTTGGAGAAAAACATGTTTATTTATCAAACATGTTTTGAATTTCGTCCGACGTCTGAACCGGCACGGTCGTAACGGAACGGTCTGAACGGCCGAGTATAGCCACTATTCCGGCTCCGTATACTTGGCAGGCAAATTTCTTATTTTTATATTTTTATTAATTATATAATTTGGGAATAATTTGGGCAATTTTAGGAAGTTACTTTTGTATTTTGGGAAACAGCGGTTTTTTTTTTATAACCGAAAATTTATTTTTGGTGAACTTAGCAGGCAATTTTTTTATTTTCACTTTTTATGATTTTTAATACTGGAATCCTTTAGAAATAATTTGGTCAATTTTAGGAAGTTACTTTTGTATTTTGGGAAACAACGGTTTTTTTTATAACCGAAAATTTATTTTGTCAAATTTGTATTTCGTCA
>JAIPRL010008885.1:0-19110 GCA_025469235.1 Pemphigus obesinymphae | reverse complement strand
TAATATTTTCGGAAATGATTGATTATCGTTTATCGAATATATGGGTAAACAGATATTCTACTATTTCTTGAAAGTTCGGTGTTATCGAAAACGGTCAATTACACGGGTACCTACCTAATTATTTTTTGTGAACGGTGGGGGGGGAATTACCCCAATTTCTCCCTGTATCCCCCCTTGTGTACATATAAATAAATGATTTATTCTTATTTATAACTTTGGTAAAAAAAAAAAATCAAGACTGCAAGAATTTTGCAAGACCAAGACCAAGACCAAGACCAAGACCAAGACCAAGACCAAGACTGAGTAGACAAGACCAAGATCAAGACCAAGACTACCATGGTCTTGGTCTTGGTCTTGCTTTGTGCATCACTAGCTACAGCTTGTATGGATACCCTCCTATGCACGGAATTACAGCAATCATATACCTGTCTCGAAGTATAGGTTACGTCTATATATGGACGTTGTTTACATATTTCAAAACTATAAGTTCAGAGACCTGGGGTCGAGTATTTCTGGGGTGCTCGTTCCCCTAACATTTCGCCCTAAGATTCACACGAAATATCGACACTTCATCGCGTCTCCCTGTGGTTCCGTTGACCATTTCCTATATATATATGTATTTATAGGAACGCCGTCGACAGGACGTCATCATATTATGTGATATTATATGATGTTAATACTCATATATTATTAGTATATATATATATATATATATATATATATACGGACAATACATACGCGCTATGTAATTATTATTATATTCATTCGAGTCCCTCGGAAAATCTCGACCGGAAATCGTTTCGCGATCGACCGCGGGCGGACGATGGGACTGCAGCCGCGCGCGCACTCGGCCCCGATTGAAAATAAAAACTGCAGTACAGGGAACAAAAAAAAAATCCCTCATTGCCAGGACACGCTGCAGCAATCACGGTCGCGATATTTTATCTCTACCGAGTTGGCTATATATAGTGTTCGAGGGAAAAATACGGAATGCTATATATAATAATAATATATAATATATATATATATATATATATATATGTATACATATACGAGTATATTACATCGTAATTACAATTTATATAGTACCTATACGTATATATATTTCATAGTGCATTCTCGTAGTATATAATAGCAGCTGCTGCAGGGGTGGTACACGAGAGAATATAATGGTGAAAAAAAAATTTCCTACCCCTTTATAATATGTGTATACTAAACGTACTTGGGTTTTTTTTTTTTTTATACATACACGTCGGTTTGGTTAAATAATAATAACAATAATAATAATAATAATAATAATAATAATAATATTCTCTCGTGCGGTCCATTAGCTGATGAATTCGCTGCAGATCGGATCGGTCCGCCCGCAATCGTCGCCGGACCGTCTATAACAATATGCGTATATATATATATATATACACACATTAATCAGAGCGATGCCGTGTTGTTTGAGATAATATATATATACGCGAATGTATGTGTGTGTGTGTGTATGTGTGTGTATGTGTGTGTGTGTGTGTGTGTGTGTGTGTGTATACATATGACGTGTATTATATAAATAGTTTTTTTTTATTTTACCCTATACTATACGCCTTCGTGTTGTCCGCCACGTATATACAATATATATACGCACATATTATATATATAGTGTACATATATATATATACGCCGCGTGCAGGGTCGGTCGTAATTTCATTTATAAAGTCGGTATAATTAAATAATATGCCCTGCACGGTGCGTATATGTATAATACACGACGGTAATTAGGAGACTATATATGTACTACCTATACCTACGCAGGAACAATGTTTTCGTTTTTGCGAAAACTACAATTATTTCGTATATTAACTCGTGTCGCAGTGTATATATTGTTAATAAACACAATTGCACGATGGTCCAAGCCAAACGGCTTATCACGAAATTACTAATCATAACTATATATATATATATATATCACGGGGGTGGCCATATAGCGATAATAGAGACTCGTAAATATGCTATAGAGCCAATAGAAAAGAAAAGGTCCTCGATTACTGCGAAATACGAAAATACATTGCACATAATATTGCCCTGATTTTTATTGTCATAGATTAGATATCACATGCAGTAATATATGTGTAAAAAGAATTTAATAAGAGCAAAATGATTTTATTTTTTAGAAGTGCTTTTTCAAGTGTTCTGTTAAGTTGTTTGAAATCTGGCTAATAATAATCGCTAAATGTAGATCGTACGAGTTCATCTAAATGTTCGTCAGTTAGTTCAGATGGATATTTCTATTTAATGAACTTAAGCGTTGAGTACTATGATTCACACGCAATATAAGTAGTCCAAAATATTGAGATGTCTATATCGGAACACTGTTTTGTTAGTAGGTATTTTTCTTCTGAAACCTTCTTCCATAATTCTATGGCCAAAACGCCATTTAGTCTTTTTAGCCCATCGTTACTTTACAGTTCTGGTAGCTCCAATTTTACAGCTACTGTGTCCTTTGTAGTCGGTGATGAAACAGAATAGATCAACAGCAAAATTATTTTTCAGGCATGAAAGTGAAGATTTAAGTGTTCTCAAATCGTTAAGTCTACCATTGATTTCTTCAGCAAAACCAGACATTTTACACAAATAATCTTATATTTTTAGCTGAACGTCTGTTTTTCAGGCTTTCAGTGATTGTTTCAAATATTTGAAATGAGTTTTAGTCTCAAGGTATATCCGAAAGAGTCTAAATTTGATATTTAAGTTAAATACACTCTACATTAAATCTGAAATAAGATTTTCTCTTCCTTATAATATTATTTTTAGCATTTTGAAAACCACATCTTTAAAAATCTAAAAACCCAAATCTAATAACCACTGGAGGATCATTAAGTAGTAGTCAACTCCACAAAATAGTGATGTATTGGTGCATAAACAATGTTACCTGGTAATTACAAAAGTTAAGCGTTGTCAGACTGGCCAAAGTTTCCAAATAATAATATTTATTATTTACTTTTTAAATTCTGTATTATTATTTCTCTTGGTTTCAAGAGCCACACGAAATTAACACAAGAGCCGCAGTTTGGCCACCTCTGCTATATCACCACTATATAGGTAGGTATCATGGACCAAGATACCATGCGTGGACTGGAAATGACACGGTAATCTGTTGACGGGAATGCGGCCAGTTTTTGTTATGGATATTTTGTGGTGGGGGAAATTAATGGACTGTGCTGTACCCTGGTGGGGAATATCATAAATTACTAACGTGTGTGCTATTAGCAATAATATAAAACGTCGGCGACTTAACCATTATATTATTAAAAGCATACACATTAGTAGTTTATGATATTCACTACCAGGGTACAGCACAGTCCGGTAATTTCCACTACCACAAAATATTCGTAACAAAACTGGGACCCAGTTTAGACATTCGTTTCCAGTCCTTATAGTATCTTAGTTCGTGGTAGGTATATATATAATCATCGATTGAATATTATATTTATATTATTACAAATCACAAGCAGTGGCGGCTCGTGTTAAGGAACAGGAACACAGGAACACGTGCACAGCCTAAAATTTCAGTAAATTAGCGTGTTTTTATATATAAAATTATTATTTATTTATCGCTGTTTTAGTAATATTATCATGCCCGTGAACATTATTATTGTGCACCGTTTTATTGTTGATTGCTGCTGGTAGCTGGTCAACAGTGGCCATAGATTGAATATAAATAGATACGTTACATTAGTTGTCTCGGTCACTGTTTCGAGTCTCAACACTACCGCAGCGCTGTCCGTTGCGCACACTTAAAAAATGCATGTTTAATGCGCCGTTTGTTCACGCACAGTTTTATTTTATTCCCTCTCCGGTGAAAAATACACCGTGTAAATTATATAGCATGGCGCAAAAAAATAGTTTAAACCACCAACTATGTATATTTATCTACCCATTTTCTAGATGTTATCAAGATATCATTTATCTATAGGTTGTATAGGCATAAGGTAAATTGAATTGTGTTTATATAAATGAAGGTGTGTTTTTAATCAAATTAATAACATCACGTTCGTTATTTCAGTACACGATCGTCTAAAGACAGCGCCTCTTATCTTATATATTTTTTATCAGTATCGTACAGTGCTACTACTATCACATATCAATTTTACTTATAGAATCGGTTAAAAAACGAAATTCAAATATAATATTTTTTATTTAATTATGGAGTTGGAAACAGTTTTGCTTAATTTTACTTCAGTCCAAGGCAAATAAATTGAGTTTCGATATATGTTTTACATATTTTCCCCCGGTTATTATTTACCGTTTTCAGTAGGTACCTGATGGCTTTTCGTTATTATTATTAACATTGTCTTTGCCTTGTATACAATAGATACTTTTATTTATTAACAAATAAAAATAAATAATACTTTATTGAATTAACACATACAAACTTAAATGACATAATATAAATTAAAATATAACTCTGTTTAGTTTATGTTAATTAATTATTAATTATTGATGAAATGTTAACTGACAAGTTATTAATTGATATAGTGGCGATAGCATGTTGTAATAACTAATAAGGAAATAACATAAAATAAGAGGTGCTGCCTCTAGACGCTCGTTTACAGTAGGTACCTACCTATTATATCGAAATTTTAGAGAAAATAACATAAAATAACATTATTAATATATTTGTTATTAATCAGTATTATATTTTGGTTGTACACCACCAGATATTTCACCCACGAGCCCTTACTAATCATAAGATATACCTACTGAATGCTGTGTATGAACGAGTTAATAAGTGAAGAGTCAAACTAAAAGTTAAGTTAATTTTTGAATAATTGATACGTTTTGATTTCATATTGGGTCTACTGTCGAAACGGTTGAATACAAATAGGTAGTTATTTTTGTCTTTTCTAATAATTATTAAATTATAAGAATTATTTATTTACCGAAAATATAAATATAACAAGAATACCCATATATTATATAATAATCTCTCCCCGTATTATAAATTGAGGAATATATATATTAAATTTCCCACCAATAAACAATATTTAGGTAGGTATTAATTTGCAATGAACAATTTCCATTCGTTAGAATTTTGAAGAAAATAGTAAACATTTTTATGAACCTATTTGTTGTTAGTTTCAATAATAATTATTATTAGTACATTTTAGTATTTTCAATAAATTATGCTAATAATTATTTAAAAGTTAAAAAATTATCAATATTTCCAAAAAAAAAAAAATAGATACCTACTTAATTATACCTGTATATGTCTGTAAATGTAATATTGACTCGTAAATAAATCAACTTCACCTAAGTTAATAAGTTGTTTTAAACTTAACTTCACTTTTAATTTCACTTAATTGTTAAAGAAAAAAATAACTATAAACTTCATACTTTTAATATTTTTTCTATTAACTTAACTTATCTGAGTTTAAAAAAACCCCATTAACTTGCCCAGCATTGTACCTACCTATATATCTATAAGCTTTTAAGAATATACCTAGGAAACCACTTTTATTGATGTACCCGAGAGCACTGAACCCCCTCAATGAAAATCAAGTGGCACCCAGTTTGCCCGTTGAGTTTTCATTTTGAACCTTTTCAATTAGGGACGTATTTTTTAACTTTATCTATAATAGTGCAGATTAAAAATCTGCATGAAAATCATTTTAATAATATGAAATTATAAATAAACATGGAATATAAATAGCAACGCTACAGGCTGTTATTGTTTTGAGAATTTATTAATTCACCATTTTCTAATTTCAAAAATACCCGCATTATCTGTAATTAGATACCCATACTTTTACTTTTTGGTTCCTATTTATGAAATGATAAAAACATTATATAGGTAGACACCCGTTTTGTCCGATTTTCAGTCCGTCCATCAGTATTATTCTTATACATAATGTTTTATACAGCTCTTTTCATTGTTGATTGTTTTTTGAACAATAAATAATACAATCCGGGAATTCTAACGCAATCGATAAACGCATTTTTTCTTATTGGTTTATTTTGATTAATTAAAGTTTGAAATTTTTCCAAATTATTGTATTTTGTCAACTTTATTGAATGGTTCACAATAAGCGGTTCATTTATTGAAACATGAACATAATTTTAAAGAAAAAATATCTACAAATTTACACAAAAAAAATAGTTTACTTATACAGTATATGTTAGTATACATAGTTAAAATTTAGTTTTTTTTTCAATTATATTAGGATATATTATGATAATATTCGTAGTATATAGGCTAAAAATATATAAACGAAAATATGAAAAGATTCTAAAAAGTATTATGAAATATTTTAATAGCATTGGATAATATAATATATTAAATAATTCTAGTTTATTATACAATATTGTCAACATAGTTGAATATCTTGTATTTAAAATAAACATACATATTTCAAGTGTATATCTCATCCTCTCCTATCTAAAAGTATACGCAATATAAGGGATATGCCACTGGGTAATCAAAGGTCTTATGTGCATATTATGTATTTACTTTCCGCAACACATTTCCTTTCGCAGCTATAAGTACACATTTTTGTATTTTTTACAAACATTTAGTACATTGTGATTCTTATTAAATACACAACGTATAGCATAGAGAGTGCTGAATTTTGAGATCGAAGGTTGAGTGTTCAATGGGAAAGGAACCGATTTTGGACCCACTCAAGCCTTAACTATTGTTCCTCAACTAGGTGAGGATGTCAAATGATCTCATGTTCTAGTCTTATATTAGAGATAAAATTTAAAATTTAAATGATAGTAATATTTTTAAATTATTTTTTAAATTAATATTGGTTTTACCTTTCGAGATCAACCCTCCAAATATAATTGCCTTATTCTCATTCTTATTCTCTGCTATTTCTCTGTATTATATGTCTGGTTCTATCACTTTCATGTTTTTTTTTTTTTTTGTTTTACGCGGTCTTCCAATCTAAAGCGTGGTCTACCAAAGGGTCTTTTTGTAATCGGATCTTCCTTAATAACCGTTATGAACTAGCCCTCTTTTTCTCAAGCGTTCCTGGTCCACATTATCCTGCTTTTCACTGTTAATTTTGTTTTGTTCGGTTGTTGAAACAAGTTCTTCAGCTCATCATTGTCACATATTCACCATTCCCCAGTGTCAGAGATATATAGTCTATAAAATCTTCTTATAATTTTCCGTTTACCTATACACTGCAAGTCTCGTGTATTCAATATTTCTCAGAGTCCTATTGTTTCACACCCGTAGAAAACAACTGGTGTCATCAGATTTGTGTATAATTAAATTTTTGATCTTTTCGACAAGAAAACCAAACATATACCCTAGGCTAAATGACATCTAGAAAGTAATATTTGAGACCTGTATATTTGTACGATGACATATCTTTATCACAATAGCATATTATACTGAATATATTATAATATACCACGTACGGCTATGAACGACTATAAATATAACCATATTTTAATTGTTGTACAGTATTCGTCACAGATTAGATGTGTTGGAAAATTATAACATATTATTATATAATATATAATATTCCAGTAGGTACCAGATGCCAAAATGTGGATTCACACGGGATCTTTTACCGTGACATTGTTTTTCTCTGGTCGATTGACTTGAACTTTATACTTTGTTAACCAGCGCATTTTCTGTTATCATTATTCTATTTGTATTGTATCTGATTGGTCAACGCTGTGAATTCGCCTGAGCCCGTTTGAGGTGCTTGTAAATCTGCTAAATGTAGTAATTTCTGTTCAATTTGCCATGGTAAACGCTCTGCAGTATCGTTGTTTAAAACACCGAAGAAAATTCCTAAGAACGTCTGGGTTAAACTGACGGACGGACCGAAAAGACCACTATACTTATATAAGAATGTCTAAAAGTTAATAATATATTATTATCACGTTTATTCGCGGCCGTGATACTATTAATACTTATATACGTATATATATATATGATATTATATTTTTATATTATTATTATTATTATTATTATTATTATGTGACGTGTCCCGTTTAATAAGAGCGTACTATTCGGGCTTTTGTCATTCAATTGAACGCAGACGGCGGTGGTTTGGCAGCTATAAGCCACTAGAACTCATTTAGGTTTCGGCGACGGGATAAATAAAATAACAATCCTGGCACACACAATACAAGACGATTTTCTCCTCCATTACAATATATATTGCTCTGGGTAATGCACGTATATATACGAGTGTGTATGATATTAATACTGTTATTAAATGTTATAACACCGTACATAAAATATACAGTTTTCGGTGGCAACATAACGCAAATCGCAAATTACTGTAACAAAACTGAATGGCTTGGAGCGACAACCAGATAAGTCCACTTTTTTTTTTGTTTTCGAAAAATGACTTTTTCGTGGATTATTGTGTAGGAAAAAATTGTCTACATTTAGGTGCAACAACCAAGTAAATATATCCATAGTTTTCAGTGAAATTAAATTTGTCTTGTTTTTGATTTTGGTGCAACAGCCATATAATAAATCCGGATAGTTATCCGGTTGTCGCCCCAAAAAATATGGTCACACTGTTTTAGTAAACAGTTGATTTTCAGTGTTTATTAATTTTTATTTCATCAATACAATATCTAGAAAGGGCTTCTTGTAACCAATTGACCAGTATTGACAATAATACATATTTATGGTAGGTATATTATAAGAGATCAATATTTAGAAAAATATTTACACAATATAGTGTATTCTAATGAAAAATAAATAAATTCCGACTTATCCTAAAAGTCCTTAGATATTTTCATAAGGTATAAGACCGTGACGAATATTATGAATATTATCAATATTCATTTTTCATGAAAAAAAACTAACATCGTTACTTTGGAAAATAGCAATATAAATTGATAAAAATCACATAGGTAAGGTGAAAATAATTTGAATAATTTTATTTAATAAAACGTGTAACGTAATTTAATTTCTTAAGTAATTTATTCAACACTATACATATAAATATAGGTCCGACACCGCAGACGAAAATGTACGAGAGAGAAATTTGTCGTCTTTCGGGATCTGTAAACATTTAAGCCGAAACCGCATACAGAATAAACCACTACTTCTGTCCCACGTGTACAAAACACGGAGGATAAATACCTTTTATTTAAAAATATTCACTCTTTAAAACTTTAATGGTTTTGTTTTTTTTTTTTTTTTTTAATGTCCGTTTTGATCATCACCTAAAATTATACTTTTGGTTTCCAATTTTGATTACAATACAGTTTTTTTTTTAATGTTATTATTGACTACTACAGTTCGGTATAATATTTGACTAACTATTTATATTTTTCTACCCGGTAAGATTTTTTAGTAATAATCCAAAAATTGTAATTTAATTTAATTTTCAATAAGACAGCACTGAATAGATACTTGAAGTTTTTAATTTCATTAGTACAACCTTATACAAATTAAAAATGTTTTCTTAATAAAAATAAGTTAACCCCATTTATATACTATTGTTTTCCTAACATGTTTTATTAATTTTTGGTATCCATTACCATTTGCCCATATATTATAAATACAAGACATCAAAAAATTGTTTGCAACGTGACAACTCAAAGGTCGGTCTCTGATCTGGGTTAAATTTGAAACTTGGTTAAAATTATTAATTTTTCTGTGTTTTCACAATTGTTTGAAATAATCGTACGTGAGTACCTACCTATTTATATTAATTTTATTAATAGCAATTATCAATAACATATTTTTTACACTCTCTATATATTATTATAAGGACATTATATATTATTGATACATACCTATAAATAAAATCATAGATACCTATCTAATTTACGCAAAGGAAATATAAACGAGGAGAGTTGGTTTATGTTGTTTGAAAGATTTGTTTCTGCACTAGGTTCTTTTATTTTTTTTTTTTTTGAAAATTATTATATCTTATTTTAGTTTTTTTTTTTTTTTCAAAACTATTTATTTATGCGAAAAGTTTCAACAGTATTCATATTGTTTGTCGTAAAATGTTAAAATATTTCATTGTTGAGACATTACGGTTTGTGAAGTATAAAACTGTATATTCATATTATATTATAAATACTTTATTTCTGAAAAAAATTCGTTTAGCAATTCTCATACAACGATAATCTAGACTAATGCTTATTTTGTACACAGTATATAATGTATTTACTTTATTTCTGGGGCTATGGAGCGGGTCGCATCAAAATGCCTCTAAAATTTCTTTATGCCTATAAAAAAAAAAAAAAGAAAACTAATTATGGTTTCGTTAAGTGGGGAACCAGCATAAAATTTGTCAAAAAAGTATAAGTGATAAATAGATAGAATGAATATTTTAAAGGATTATTAAATGAGGAATATCCGAAAGAGACAATACATCGGGTTGAGTGAAATTTAGGTATAATGGACTTAATAAGAGAAGAAGAGTCGTAGAGTACAGTTAGAAAATTTAAAAATAAGAAATTCATAGGACCAGATGGAGCATCAGTATAAATATGGAATTCGGGTATAGAATGGTTGACAACATTTTGTAAGAAGGAAAAAATTCAGAAGCGTGAAAAAACAATTGTGCAATAATTATTATTATATAAATATATGTACAGAAATGTGGACAATAAAACTTGTGAATAATAGTATGAAGTTTTGGTAAAGGATAGTAGGTAAGATGATAAGGAGTTACACGTTTATTACAAAAAACTCTGTTTTGATTTATGCCTAGGAAGCAAAAACGAAACCAATATATGGTATAAGACAGGTATAAAAAGTATATTGAAAAGTATAGATAAAATTATAAAAAAAATGCTTTTTATTGATCTAGAGAGCTCATATGACAGGAATCCTAGTGAGGCACCAAAAAAGTGGGCCTTAATGAAGAAAGGATTAACTGCAAAGTTGTAAGTTTTGTTAAAACATTTTTTTACTTTATCTTAGGTCTAATCTTTATCTAAGGTACTATAGTTCAATATCCAGATCCATAATCTATTTTTATATATTATTATTTAATGTTTTCACTAATTACTATAAAACAGCAATTAATCAACTTTGTACTTTCGCACCTATGTATAACATCCATGATGTTTAGTCTTCACTTTTGTTTACAACTATAAATGTATAATGTTGCACAATTCCGGTAAGTTAAATTAAATGAAAAAAATAGTAAAAGTTTATAGTCAATAGTTATTCTTTTCCTTAACTAATAAGTGAAGTTAAGTTAATAAAATAACTTATTAACTTAAGTTAAATATATATATATATATATTTTTTTTTTGTACGAGTCAATTTAACATTTGAGATATACAGGTATACCGAATTAAATATCTATAATTTTTTTTTTTTTTGAAATACTCTTATTTTTAACTTCAGACATTTAAAATTTTTAAAAACTATAACTATTATATAAAATAATGTTATTGAAAATATTACAATGCATTTATAATAATCATTATTAAAATTAACAATAAAAAGCTTAATAAATATGCTTAATTAGTAGATACCTATTTTTTTCTTCAAAATTGTATTAAATAGTAATTGCTTATCACAGGTTAATACCCACCTAAAAATTGTATATTGATGGGAAATTTAATGAATATATTCCTTAATTTATAATACAGGGGAGATTATTATATAATATATAGGGATTTTTATTTTATTTATATTTTTGGGAAATAAAAAATAATTCTTATAATATAATGATTATTAGAAATGACAAAAATATTTTTATTTTTATTTAAACATTTTGACAATAAACGCATTGTGAAATCAAAATGTATCAATCATTTCAAAATTAACTTAACTGAGTTTTAATTAAAAGTAATTCATTATTTAAGAGTTAACATGACCAAAAATAAGTTAAGTTAATAAAAATCAAATATAAAAAGTAAAATTAAAAGTAAAAATTAATTTAAATTTTAACTTATTAACTCGTTAATGCTGAGTGTTGTTTATTTGTATAACCGTATAAACATATACGACTTCTTATATCTGTGCAATTTACATTATTTTTGTTAACCAAATAAGCATTTTTATTAGATCCAAGTATATATTATATAATACCATAAATCAATTTCTATCCAATTTTATTTTACCATTTTATCATAAGTCTACATCCATTTTAAATAAATTAAATATTTTTCAACAAAAGTAAAAATATTTTACGTACTTATTCAAAATAAATGTATAACAAAACCACACATTTACATATAGTTCAAAATGTTTATAAAACATGATTTTATTTAATTCTTTAAATGCTACTAATGCATATTTTGACATGATTCCAATAATGTTGTAAAAAATCGGATATCCAAATAAATGTGATCGATTATAAAATATGTGTAAAAACGGTGATTCTAAAAAACCGTGGTTACTAAAGTCCAAACCGCGTTTATATACATTCTGTGCACACAAAAAGGTAAAACGCAGAACTCTGTAGAACTTGTTTATTGATTTATTTTGTTCATATTTATACTTTGCTCAAATACCTATTTGACTAAATAAGGGTTATAATATTTATCACAATTTTGGGAACCTTAGACCGTCAACAAGTTAAAAACTTAAATTCTTAGTCAATAATGATCAAAAAAAAAAAAAAAATTCAGCTTTAGGATATGGTTACTTAAAAATACTTTTTGGTCTCTTTTATTTTAATTTCGATTTATCTAAGGTTTAAGTTAAAATTAAATTTGTTAGTTAAACAAAAATTATGATTTAGATGAACCTTGATTATGGACGAGTAGGTAATTCAATTATTTTTAATCCATCACTTAGCTAAGCTTAAAAAAAATATATTTTGTGGTGTGCTCCATTATTAACCGTGATATGACAAAAATATTACGAATACACAATACACAACGATTTTAATTATTTAAAGTTTGAAAATCGATTTCCTTCGTAGTATCATATGTGTTTAATTTATTTATTTAAAATAAAGAAACTAAATCATTGGGAAATATCAAAAAAAAATTTTTAATTGAACTATATGGTACTTTCCAAATACATTTTTTAGCAGTTTTTGTATACCTAATACGAATCCCCGCCAAATCTCATAGTGATTAACTTACAGTTTGTTACAAAGTTATCTAAGTAGGTAACCGCGTTTGCAAATAATTAAGTTATTAATGTCTAAGTGTAAACACAAATTAAATTTGCTATCGTAATATTAACATGACAATCACGTAGTGTCTATACAATAAAATTAATTAAAAAATTCGAATTTGATTAGTATAGGTAGGTTTTAGCTAATATGTATTAATAATTATTACACCAATAAAGTACTATAAGTACACAACTTTTATTTACCGATTATAATTATTAAAATCATTATTAAATTAAATCATTTAAATGATTATACTACTAAATACATAGATAGATAAACCTTGAAATAAACTAGTTGAACTATGCCCGGAACTTTCTTTAAAATAAACTGTAGCTAAGTGCAGCTTAATTCTTGAACTTCAAATATACAAGAATACGTTTAAGCATCACTTTGTTTTAAATAATGGTTTAAACAACAATTATTCCAATACTAATCCTAAGTAATTAAAACTAAAATAAATAAAAAAAAAAATCCAATTTCTTTGCAGAAATGGCAGAAACATATTGCTCTAGCAGTGTCATAGTTAATATTCAAAGAGTAAAAAACTCTCCTAAACAATTTCAGATTTGTGATTTGTGATAATTGTACACTAAGCAATCGTAAAGTTCACAGGTCTAACACATAGTGTTGATATTATTTACGTACTTTCTTCTTTTTATTTATTTTTTTTTTTCACTGTCGACATTTCGTTAAGAAAATGTGTTTTGTGCGAACGTAATCAAGTAAAAAGCTATTACGTTGAAATTAAAAATATATATATTAACGATGAATAGCGACCGTGGCGTTCACGTTAAAATATTATTTTACAGTCCATCACATTAATAAGTAAAAATAATAATAATAATCATTCGGCATTTAATTTCGTTGTAAAATACAAATGTTTCTTCTTATCAAATGTCTAAAAAATATTCGAGTAATTTATAATCACACTTCGATATACACAGTGACGTGCATATTTGGCGGATCTGTAGATATACGGGACCAATATTTATATTTTAAAATTAATGATTTTTAGCAATTTGACTTCAAGTTTAGAATTCTCAAACCAACGAGGAGTTATACAGGTATGTGGATGAGATTATATCCGAATATTCAGTAATTTTCCAAAACGATCCATCGAATACAATAAAACCGTTCCTATGACTATTTTGATAGAGTAAAATTACCTATTAATGACATTGCCACATTTTTTTCTTCTGTATTTTGTCCGATACTACTTGTTAAAAAGTTTGGCGAGTAAGATAACAGCTGTTCCTGGATATATGATTGAGGTGATATTAAATTGGATTTCTTAAAATGTAACAAACCCTAATGAAGTTGACTACAGGTCATATATTTTTCTTCTAAATCACATGAAGACGACATGAAATTTGAAATTAAACAGCGGAAACATTTCCAAAAACTAGATGCCAAGTGGTTGGGGTTGCAATTTCAGGAATTTGGAACAAGTTTTAATTTCAAGTTTCACCTTACAAACAGGACATCTTGACTTTGTGATATCTTGAGAAGCAACTAAGACAGTCTAACCAACCGACTTAACTACAAACTTTCCCTTTGATGCTACTTACTTTTAAAATGTCGAATAAACACAACAATATCATCAACTGAAGGAAAATCATCATCGTTTTACTATTAAAAAAGTTTTAGAGTTGACACCAGAAGAGATCGATTGGCTAATACAAACGCTAAAAAACTTGAAATATTGTCAATATTAACAACGACTTTAAGGTTTCATCAAGACATGTAAAAACTCCATTAACCCGGCAACTGATTCAATTTCAATACGACGAAAAATGCAACATACAATCTACTAATATTTTCATGGATAAACGAGGGTTATCAAACTTGTCATTAAGTTTCTTCCAGAGACGATCGAATAATTAGCATCAGTAATTTTCGAAGAATTTACTACTGCCACAGCTCTATCAGTTACATAACCGATCAGATAATGGAATTGCTTGATAGTCGTCAGAGAAACATCTAAGTTCGTCAACGCATTGAATTTGTCGCAAAACGTAGACCATTGCAAAATATCATTGTCAAAAGATAAGAGTATTATGTATTTGTGAAATAATATTTGAACGGGCCATGGTAATTGCTAGTTTACCGAATGTTCGATCTTACGAAAAAGAATGAACAAAATAATATCGCCGTTTAACATCACGAGAAAGAGGTGCATGCTTTATTAAATATTCTTCATTTCAGCCTGAAATTACAATAACATCCATAACATATTAATATCCTATCCTATATCCATAATCCTATAGTCCGACCAAACCTCATTAACTAAAATTATATATTATAACAATTTATTTACAAACTAATATCAATACATCCGATATCCAACGAAATGGCTCTCTACGCTTACGTATTTGTGTCGTGTATTAGGCCGCTAAGTCAAAAACGGCCGTTAATACGAAACGACTTATTGCATTACACACGACATAACTAACTGAAAAAAGTCGAATATTTGACGTCGACTAAAAGACTTGCATACACACAAGGGTCCAAATTATCGCCCATTATTATGATAAGCATAATTAATATTTTCGCCATTATCGCGTTGTGTAATCAAAATTTTTAAATAACTTTGTACGCCAATAATAATATATATATATATATTGTGGTGAATCAACTCGAACATGCGCTATTTTACTTTTTTTCAATAAATATGATACAGTATAAAATAATAGATATATACCACAATATAAGTATTGTTCAGAATACGTGTTCGAGTACAAAACAAGTATTTAAATACTTTTATTCAAACATCTTCCAAGTAAAATAAATGCATTAGGTATGTCTAAAGTCGATGTTACGTAACTTCACTTTCTGAAACTCGTCCTGTACTTCAATTCGACGATATAGACAGACACGGGGAAAAATCCGACGTTTTCGTGGAAACTATATGCGTGTGTTCCTCAAACTGTTAATATTTGTTCAATTTTTTAGATAGACCGAACGACAATACAAAATGTACGTACATACTGGGAACGGAGCCGTGTTTTCAGGGGGTGGCAGTAGGCATAAAAATGTGAAGTAAGGAAAACATCGATTTACAGTATGGACATGTGCAAAAAATAATATTTTGATAAAAATGTTGTATTGTATTTCCTACTCTGTTTATACCTTAATTAATTGTTATCGGGAAAAATCATAGATAATAAAGGAATGGATGGGCCACCATATTGTTCAATTCTGTGACTGAAGAACCTACTCGTTACCACATTGGTTGTATGTGGTTGTGGTCAAGGTTACAAAAATGTATTATTGATAAATGATAATACATGTATAAAATATTGATAAAATTAATTAAAATCATGAATAACAAACATAATAATATATATAATAAATAATAATATAATATATTATAAATAATATCACTTGTCAAATAGTAAGTATTTTTGTCATAAACATAATGGTCAAACATATTTTGAAATTTGAGCGGTTTACTGGGTTATCACTTATCATTAAAGTATCAATACTACCACAATCACTAAACCACAGTTACCATTGTGGTAACGTATATGCTCTTCGTACACATAACGCTCCGTATATTAGGTATAGGGATGGCCCATCCATTCCTTTATTATCTATGGGGAAAATAGATAATTACTGATAAAAATTAGTGTAAATTCAAACAAAGCGAATAAAGTATTTCAATCCCTCGGATATGGCCACACTGTAATTCGCTGTTTTGATTGCTTCATATGCATACGAGTATATTATGTAAAGGCGTCTTTATATTATTACTTTATGAGTGTTTCACCCGAGACGATCGCTCATCATTTTTTCCACGCGTAATTAGATGAAAAATGACCAATTTGGGAGGAAAAAAAATAACGTACACATCTGTGTATTGTGGGCTAAAGGTTTAGCAATATTCGTATTGCTTATAGTTGTAGCGGTGCAAACGAATAAAGGGGAAAAAATCGGAATGACAGTCAAATTATTATATTTTTTTTCCGATCAATTTAATTTGAACACGTTTCGTTATTATAATATTATTATACTACACCTATTGCACGCGCGCATGTAAAAATTATTATTTATTAATACGCATGCTCGTACGTACACTGTAGTTTATTGTATTCGTACAAAAGGCGCACGTGTGACGTGTTTATTTATATAAATTCGTTTTATTTTTGTCGACCGGCAGTTAATATACCTAATATAATATATTTACATCGCGGACGGCGGACATGTATATATTACGAAGATTTGTATGCGATTCGGTATACGTAACACTGGACTTGATCAATTGCCCTTTCGTATATTTAAAAAAGTCTTGTAAATCAAAGTCGGTCGAAAACTGTGTAATGATATTTTTTTATCAATTATATTTTCTTTTGACGATAACAGTATCGCAGAATATATTCTGTGACCATGGTGTAGACTGTCTGAAGTAAGGTGTAAATTGTAATAATAACACATTTTATCATTTCGTACAGTCTAATCAATTATTTTTTAGACTCGACTAAATATGGATTGACCATGCTATCAATGCACCATGAAGTTCCAGTTACAGCGGAAGAAGTACTCGATATTACGTATGTCTCAGACAAACAGAAAAATAGATATTTTACTGTAAAAAATAAATACCATTTTAATCATTTATAACATGTTCAATCTTATATTATTGTATAAGTGTTAATTGGTAAACTGTAACGGTTCGAGGTTGGAAGTAAACTTTGTAAAAAATATATTCATCCGGGCACCCATAAAAAATTCCCGTATACGCCACTGAGATATATATATATATATTAAAATCATCAATAACCTGCATCGTTTAATGTATATAGTATAATATACATACATATATATATATATATATAATACCTATTAGGTATAACTTCATAATCAACAACTAAAATACCATAATCAATTCTATATTTTCTTTTGAAATTCTGGGCGCCATACTTATTTTGAGGGGGAGTGCAAGAAAAATAACTATATTCAGCATATTTCTACTAGAAAGCAGCTAAAACCGGTAATAAATTCCGTGGAGAACATATGAAATACGAAAATATTTTGAACTATGTATTGTCAGGTCATATTGTAAAAAAACATTTTATACACATTTCTTAATTTATAGGTCCATTTTTGACCTTTTTTTTTTAGAAATATAAAGAAAAAAACAGAAATAGTTTAAAAATACAATTTTAACTATAGCTCTAATCCGTGAGTAATACTTTAGATTCTGAGCGTAGCGAGGGAGATAGTGGTTTTACAGTGATGTTTATTTTTTTATTTTTTTTCCTGTAGCAAATTTCACCTATTCAGTACTTTAAAGAGGTCATTTTTCGATTTTTTCGAAAAATAACGAAAAAACGGCAAAAATACGACTCCCTCAAATCCAGATTTTCCATTTCTTCGTAATTTCGTAAGATCATATTTATTTCTACATTTAATCTTTGATGTAATGTTAAACATAGATAGGTACTGATTATATAAAAAATATTAAAAGTTATGAATACTACACCGAAGCTACACTCAGAATCGTTTTATTGAATGCAATGATTTATCATTGCTTTCAAGCGCAATAAATCCACCAAGAGTATCCTACCCAGTAGCGAAGTGCATCCACCCCTACTGACACCCAACAAGTGAAGTGTACCTTTTTTAATTTAATTTTATTGAATTCCAACAAAAACAAAAAAAAAAACTGTAAATTTGATTTTATTAATCATTAATCAACTTAATTTGATAAATTGAGAAAGGTTTTTAGTCTTTTAATCCTCAGCCACTTCTTCTTCTTCTCCTTCGCCTTCTCTCCCAACTATTTGGGGTCGGCCACGCTGGTTCTACACTTCCACTTAACTTTATCTCCCACATCTTCTTCACTTACCCCCACCTTCCTCATATCACTCGCCATTACACCCCCCCCATCTCTTTTTCGGTCTTCCCCTCCCCCCTTTTACCAACAACATGCATTTCCCTTACTAATCTTACTGCCTCAGTCTCTTCCCTCCTTAATACATGCCCGAACCATCTTAATCTATTCTCTCTCATTTTGTCTACTATCGAAGCTACCCCT